>PQWD01006318.1:0-76758 GCA_019425675.1 Leucinodes orbonalis
TAAAGATTTCACCGTAAGAGCTTCGGATAATGTATATATAATTCCAAAAATTCAAAAACACATTGGTACATGTCGGGATTTGAACCTGCGTCCTCCCGATCGGAAGGTGACCGTCCATACCATTGAGCCACCATGTTTATTGAGGTTCAACTCCACAAACGTATCGACAAGATAACGTTAGAAAAGATTTTTCATCTTTGCATTGTTTTGTTTTTGCCATTGGAAGAAGAAATACGAGAGTCTATAGTTCCTACCGCATAAGAATCTTTCATGAAAATGTATAGACATTTTACCAATTTCCACCTGATGAATCCATCTACATTTAAACTTATTAAATTAAAAATTATATGAAATTCGAAAATTAGAATCGGATTACAAACTTTTTCGGCGAGTAATACCCGAAACCCCTTTTTTCTCGGAACAATAACTAAAGCACCTTTTTCAAACGTCAGTCGCGATTAGCAACCATCTCTATGACAACCGTTTATTTAACCGATTGAAGTGAAACCCGAATCACATTTAAATATAACGTAGTGATTACTTGCAGTGTTTAAATTGAAAATGAGTGTTTGTGTCGACTTAGTATCTGAAGATTCTTTCTACGAGAATATTACTTTGGGTGTGACGAAGCTTTTAGAAGCTGATCCACGGATTTGCAACGTCACCGTGGAAAGAAGCGCACCGTGTGACCGTGTTGCCCTCTCTACTTGGGAACAACGCCACTCTGCCATGCTACCCGACGACCTTCGCAACTTCTACGCCTCCAGCGACGGCTTCCATTTGACCTGGCATTACAAGTACTCCGCCGATGAGATACTCCCAGTCGGTTCTATCAGAGTGAACACGCTAAACGAGCTATGCCTGTCACCAGCTCTCAAAGATTTGCTAGACTTCTCACTCACGAGACAGCAAACTGGCCCGCGGCCTGTATTGAATACGAAGAGTAAGGTGTTCGAGTTGGACACCTGCAGAACTATTGGGAAAGTGTGCTTAGTTTATACGGGCGGTTCTTGGTCAGTGTGGCTGGCAACCCGGGAAGGTGTGGGGATGGCTGGCGGACTCGTTTACTCATTACTTTAGAATGGCGTTAGTCCACTTAGGTTTGCCTGGATGGCAAGCGGCTTTTGCCAATTTACCCCTGATCCCGTGGGCTGAACAGCTTTCTTGTTGTTAGCGCCGCATTTGCTTGAAAAACCTGATACCGAGACGAGTATCACTGTGATCCCGAGCGAGGCAGGGTTAAACCATATCGATCCTAAAATCTTCAAAACCTCGGTTCGTCACCACAAAAATAATAACAGGCAAACCAACCAGTGAAAATGAAAAGTTTAAAAAATACTTGTAAAAATAACAATCGCAAACATTAAATTAGATATTCGTTTTGGCCAAGCGGAACCACGTTATGGGCATATAAAATAAATTGCGAACCAGTTTCCCCATTTGTCTTCGGCTACTTTACTACCTACATTGAAATTTACAACAGCAAACTGATTCTTACTACCGTGGAATAAGGCTTAAATAGGAAACAATCTCGCCGGAGGGTGTTCACGACGTATTGTAGATCACAAGAAAGAATGGTGAACCATTTTCAAGTACATCAAGTGACCGATACAACTCGATACATATTATATCAGTGATCGAACGCGTCCTGCGTTCTATATATAAGAACGCCTTCGTCCATCCAGATACATTCATTCTTCGATTGAATTACCTACTTCAAGCAACGAAATGGCCGCTAAGGTACACATTCCAATAAATCAATTAAGTAAAAGTATTATAAAAATGTTTCTTGAAATCTGAAACATAATTTCAAGGAAATATAGCTCCCGCAGTAAGCGTATTTTGTTCTGAGTTCAAATCCTAGTGAAGTTGCCAGACCTTATCATTGCATTGTTTGCTTTCTTAAAGTATATTATTATGCAGTGATTGAAGCAAAAGCAATACTTATGTCTTTATGCTTATTCCAGTTCGTCGTAGTGCTCGTCGCGTTGGTAGGCGCTTGCCAAGCGTCCGTGGTGCCCCTTGCGCGAGCAGACGCCGACTACAGCAGCTTCGCGTACGACGTGGCTGACCCCAACACCGGCGACTACAAGAGTCAGGTGGAGACTCGCGTGGGCGGCGCCGTCAGCGGCCAGTACTCGCTGCTCGACGCCGACGGCACCAAGCGCACCGTGGACTACGCCGCCGACGACGTCAACGGGTTCAACGCCGCGTGCGCAAGGACCCCGTGTCGCCGCCGCCCCCGTGGTCGCCCCGCTCCCGCCGTAGTGGCCGCGCGCGCCTACGCCGCGCCCGCTGTCTACGCCGCGTCCCCGGTGGTCGCCGCACGATCGATTGCTGCGCCCGCAGTGTACGCCGCTTCAGCCCCGTCGCCTACGCCGCTTCCCCATCAGTCTACGCTGCGTCTCACTCAGCTTATGCCGCGTCCCCCGCTGTAGTTGCAGCGCCTTCCTTCTACTCCTACCCCCAGATTGCTTCCTACTATTAAATCCAAACGAATAAACAGGCCGTGACGTTACTAGAATTGTAAATATAATGTATTTATAAATACTTCTTATAGGGAAATAAACGTGAAACAACCTACCTATTATGTTGTTTTTATGATGATGATTCAGTTTCGTCAAAGATGCATATTATATTGCTGGGATGACAAATATTTTACTTATTAAAATCAGATTTAAAAAATCACATACTAAAAGTTTGTAAACGACACAGAACAACATCCAGTTATTCAGCTAACGAATACCAATTACAAAATTCCTATAGACCATGCCTATCTACTTTTTAAATGGTTTTCGGGTTAAAAATTGATAAGAAAGTGACAACCTTGGTAGTTTAAGGTTTTGAGTGTTGGCAAGATATTTCTAAAATGCGTTGGATCACGGACCTATGAAAAGGTTCTGTGGTCTAACTTTTTTGAAAGTTGGATAACTGCCACTTGTAAAGACCCGTAGTCTAACTAGTTGGACAGAGCAGTTGGACCATTCATTACTCCTTTGTTTTTTGTATCACCGAGTAACTGGTTATCGCATATACGTCTCAGCCTGCGTTTACCGGTAAATACAACTTATACGAATTCTACGACTAAATAAAACTATATATGTAAGGTGAAGATAATCGTTTTAAAAAAATGACAAAAATAGGGTTCAATGTTTCTTTTTGTAACAAAGTGTACAGGACGGTCAGGATGCTCACCTTATGATAAGTGATATGCCTGACTTTACTTAGCGACATTGATTAAACCAACAACGCATAAACAGTTATTGTTCGCCATCAACGCCGCGCTGCGCCCAACACCCGAGGCAACAAATGTTAGGTGTCTTAGTCCCGATAATTTTACTACTAATTTTAGTACTAGATATTTGTAACAAAAATACGCACTTAGATATTTGCAATAGTTGTGTGTAATATCCTAAAGTAAGTAATAAGTAACGGTCGCCAAAAATACAATCAAAGACATGACCGCAATACAAATGAGGTTGTCTCCAAGGATACATTCAAATGCCTCCGCAATGAAGCTTATGCATAAATATAGATTAAGTACAAGCGACAGGATGTTAAATATATACCTGTTATACTATGGTCATATACTATGCTAATTTAGCGACTCTCGTCGGAATGTTTGATAATCTCATGGTCTGCAGCAAGTATAGAGTTACATTTGAATTAAAACTAATACAACATATTTATTTATCTAACAATAGTTATAATAAAACAACCTAGAACTAGAATTAACCAGCGTGATTAGATGTTATGAATAAACTCGTCATTATCAACTCATTATACGTCCCTACCGAGGGCACAAGCCTACCGGTATAGGGTAAGAATTAACTAATTCAACAAAAAGGGTTCTCTATCTTAAAGTTAATAGTATTACAAAAACTAAAACTAGCCAGCTCGATTAGACGTGATACCAGAATTAAGATTGTGTTTATTTCCATATCTCTTTATGTAAGTATATAATAGCACAAGTAATTTAATACCGAAGAAAATATATATAAAAGGATATCTGGCGCAAAATGGGAAGACCTGTGTCCAACAGTGGACTGCGATAGGTTAATAATAGAGAAGATAATATTTTTGCTTATTTATTTATGGTTTTTGTATCAATTGCTTTAAATGAGTTTATCAGTGACCTCTGGATAATAATTATTCTATTGTGTTTAAGACAATATATCGAATTATTTTAAGTCGTCAATACGAATTGTTTTAATGACTAACGACTGAAATCGAATGAAACAAAGAGTAGAATATAGTTTCGGTCAAAGATAGTAGTCAATGAGTATTTTTTACTTGGTGTGCTAAAAGTGAAGCGATGATAATACTTAATATATTAAGATTTATGATATTAGTTGCTATAAAGTAATAATATAAGCATCTTGCTTCTTGTAAGTAGGGTAATGTCATATCGATATAATTTCTAGGATAGATTAACATAACATAGTTCGTGCTTACCATAAAAGTACCTACTAGTAACACCTACATAACACCACATCTATTATGGAGATATGTAGGTTGTGGGGATTGGGGACATTAAAGTACTATAACAATGTATGACATTAAGCCATTAAATCAAATGTAAGTCCCTTGTTAATAGTCGGTTGAGCATAAATCAAAGATAATGTATATGTAATATTAATTGACTTTATTTTATTACATACGCTCTGTACAGTAACAAAATCTATTTACAATTCGAGAATCGGAACACGTTGTGGTCTATGGCTGTAGCCTCAGTAAGGCTTTTGTTTACCAGTAAGAGACTGATGGAGAAGAGTAGGCAGCGTAGTAAGGGGAGGCAATGGACTTGTAGGCGATGGGGGAAGAGGCGTAGACAGCGGGGGCAGCGACACGAGCGGCGACCACAGCGGGCGCACCAGCCGCGTAGACGGCGGGGGCCGCTACGGAGTAGGCGGCGGGGCTAGCGATGGAGTAGGCGGCAGGGGCGGCAATGTGGCGGGCGACAACAGCGGGGCCGAAGGCGTACACTACGGTGCGGCAATGGAACGCGCGCGACCACCGGGGACGCGGCGTAGACAGCGGGCGCGGCGTAGGCGCGCGCGGCCACTACGGCGGGGCGGCGGCGACCACGGGGCGGCGGCGACCACGGGGTCCTTGCGCACGACGGCGTTGAACCCGTTGACGTCGTCGGCGGCGTAGTCCACGGTGCGCTTGGTGCCGTCGGCGTCGAGCAGCGAGTACTGGCCGCTGACGGCGCCGCCCACGCGAGTCTCCACCTGGCTCTTGTAGTCGCCGGTGTTGGGGTCAGCCACGTCGTACGCGAAGCTGCTGTAGTCGGCGTCTGCTCGCGCAAGGGGCACCACGGACGCTTGGCAAGCGCCTACCAACGCGACGAGCACTACGACGAACTGGAATCAAAAATAAGATAACGTCAATATTAAATGATAAAGAAACAATCATCATTGGACAGCAGGAAACAGACCTTCCCACATAGCATAGCCAGGAAAATAAAATATATTTTGGCAATAAATATTAATTCGGATCTTGCTTGCAGAAATAAAGGAATGAGAATATGTACTCTTTAAAAATAAATGATAATTTAAAGTATATATTATCAAGCTATAATAAGATATGTAATATTCACACTTGAACTAAGTTTGAAACAACTGACCATAATTATGTCACTGCCTAACAGATGGCAATGCAAATAGTGACCAGGACAAATGATATATCCATCTATTTAGCTAGTCTAAAAAATATATTGCAATACTTCCATATAACCATTAAATAGCAGTAAAAGATAACTTGTTTCAAGTACCATAATTAGTAGTTTGTAATCAACCAACACTAGCACAAATTAAAGAAGTAATTTAGCAGACCTAAAACCATTTTAGCTTTATGATTTATTGACACTGTTTATTATTTAAAATTAAATAAACGTTTTGCTGTGATTTAATTTGATCAACTTATATTATTGCCTTTTATACAATTATTGGCCAATGAAATCACCAAACACAGCCTCGCAAATAATTCAACTAAAATCGTTTTACACGCTCTTATCACATCACTAGTAAATAAAAAACAGGTCACCTTAGCTGCCATGATGTGAGACTAGAGGTTTCCACTCGAAGAATGAATACTGATGCTGGTCGTCGGGAGTTTATATATGAAGTCCCAAACGCGAGGGCGTGGCCATTGCGCCTGCGCATGATCGCCGGTTGATCTTTACGCGTCAAACGATTACGGATCCGGAAACGCAAGGCCGTACGGGCGATCTTGGTGAAATGTCGCGAGTGCGCTTCTAGGTTTGCAGTGACTTTTCTTTAACAGTTAATAATTTTTAACCATATTATTGCTGTCATAAGTAATAAAGTAAGGTATCAATTGTTGTTGTTGAGTTGCTGACTTCTGTCCTACATGTTACTCGTATTAATAAGTCACCATATGAAATGTCAGCAAAATGCATAAAACAACCTATGAAATTGGATCTGTATTTAGCTTGGACTGTTTAAGTACTTAGTGATAAAGAAATAACCTTTAAAAAAAAGATAAGTTCTTGAAAAAATAAGGATAATACCCCGGTAACAGGAAAAAAGGTTTGATATAAAATTTTTGATCACTCATCCGATATGAATTTAGATATTTACTTGTATTAATAGTTATAATTTATTTCCATTTCAGGATAACAATGATATATGTGGTAAGTATAACTTATAATTAAGTTAGTACAATAAAGTAAAAAACCTATCTTGCGCAATCGCCAGTGTGTAGTTGGTTTCGGGTGTTTAACCTGCAATATTTCGATCAAACTGGGGAAAATGGCAATTAATACCGACTTACATTGTGACCGCGGGGATTTGGTATCAGTTGTAACCACAGATTTCCCAATACAGGAGATGGGGCAAACCGCGTTTAAAGTGCGACAACTGTAAGCTCAACGAGCATACACTGGCTACCAGTTTACGCTCTGTGAGACGAGGCAAGACTCACGAATATTAGAAGAAATTACCGTTTTTTTCCAAAATGCCATCCTGTGCAATTGTAACATGACATCATCGCAATGAATCAGTAAATTTACTAAGAAATATAATAACTTTTCACAGGTAAGAACCAAAAAGAAATTGCGACACTGGGACTGCCTATAAACTTGGCGGCTTGTCCAGTCTAATGTATATTCTGATGTCTGTGGTTGTAACTCATAACAATATCGATCTATATTAACTGACTTGACCACAAAGCCTGCAAATAGGTTAAACATCAGATTTTTTGATATTATGTGAATCGGACGGATAACAGTACTTGTCATTGTATTCCGCCAACACTAAGTACATATCTTAGCAGGCATATGCCAGTTTCCTCACGATGTTTTCCTTACCCGTAAGAGCGTCGGATAAACGTACATATAACTTTTATTTACTAGATCGTAGTGCCAGATTTCGTCCTGTGACATACAAATGTTTTGCACTTTTGTGTTTCGGGATAGGTAAGCACTGTAGCTAATAAAATTACCGCGTATAAGAGACCTAACATATGTTGTCTCGGGGGGTCGGGCACAGTGCGGCATTGATAGAGAATTATAACTGTTTATCAGTGGTTGGTCAATACCGTTCTTTCATGGTAAGGCGTATCACTAACCATCACATGCTGACCGGCCTGCATACTTTGTAACTATTTGTAGACAATAATTTCCAAAAAATAGAGAGCGTCGGTGGCTCAATGGTGTGGACCAGAAGGGCTGAGGTTTAAATCCCGACACGTACCAATGTGTTTTCGAATTTTCAAAAATACAATCCGCACTGGGCTTGCGTGAACGACTAAGGCCTAATCACCCTATACGGGTAGGCTCGTGCCCCTCGGTGGAGACGTTTAATGAGTTGATTATGATGATGATGATGAATTTCCAAAATGCATTGGACACGTGGCGGGATTTGAACATGAGCTCTGCAGATCGTAAGGCAACAGTTCACACCTATGAGCTACCGTCGCTTACCTTAAAAATACCAGTTTGCCTAAACTTTAAAATACCATTTCCGTATTTCAAAGTTAGTACTGTAGCTTTAAATTATCGTAATCGCGTTATCTTGCAAGCTCGTGTTTTTTTTCCATCTCGCTAATGTTATTATCTAAGATCAACAAAAGTGCTGTTTGTTTTTGCGAACAAAGCAATCTCGATCTTGTTAGACGGGCTGGGCGAAATGCTATGCTTACTTATTAGTTGACTTTTAAGGGTATAATGATATTGTACCGTTATTTGTCAGTTTATGAAACTTTTAGTCAACGTTTTGTATGTTCGTTTGGATTTCTTCCGCAGTACAACGTTACCTATGTATTTATCCAAGGTGTCAGCTTAGTATTGAAATCGTTATGTAAAGCACGCAGATCGCGTGACGTGAGCTGCGCGCCGCGAGATACAACATTACTTTGATTTCCTAAAAAAATTAAATAAAAGCAGCTTAATTTTTCCTTGTTATATCTGATACCAGCCAATTAAAGTCCCGTCAACATCAAACCAGTTGTTTCTGACTTTTATACCCAGTAATTTCACTAGCTACAGTGCCCTCATCCCGAAACATATAAATGCATAACACTCCTATTTCACGGATCGACATCTGGCACTGCATAGACGACTCAGTATCGAGTCTACCACCTAGTAAAATCTAAAACAGTGGTAAGATGGTTTTAGTAGCATAAAATTGTCTAGTTTGCTAAATTAATGCGTGGATCTTTCATGTCATCATCACCATCAGCTCATTAAACGTCCCCACCCAGCAGCACGAGCCTACCTGTATAGGGTGATTAGGTCTTAGTCATCCACGCGGGCCCAGTGCGGATTGGATGAAGGCGTGTATGAAGGTTTCCTCACGATGTTTTCCTTCACCGTAAGAGCGTCGGATAACGTATATTTTCGAAAATTCGAAAACACATTGGTACGTGGCGGGATTTGAACCTCAGCCCTCCCGGTAGGAAGGCGACAGTCCACACCACTGAGCCACCGACGCTCTTATCTTATCGTATCGATCTTTCATGTACTTTCATATAAATATGTTACTTAAGTAAGAAGATAGTAAAACTAAGTTTAATTTACGTCCTGGGTCGGTACTAATAAGACTTTGCCAGTAATTAGTTTCTCAAAGCTGTGCCGCAGATATTAATCAAACAATTTATTCGCAAATAAAAACTTGTATGAACTGGTTCATTAAATTCAAACGTTTTTGGCAGTACACCAAATTAGTACGCATGAGCATAAATTATATAAAACTAGATTATTTATCCGAGTATGCATTCTACTCTACTTCCACGATTCAAGGCGAACTGCGAAGTTACTTTTTATTAATGATTCATAGAAAAATAGTTCGCAACAATACGTATAGTATGAATAGTATATAGCAGATAAAGGGCAAGAAAATCTGCTTTTTTACCCGCCATTTAACCCGTTAAAATTCCATTCCCTTGGGAGTAAAATACTGTAGCCTAACTAGCCTAAGTTATTGTGCTATGTAAATACCCGTATATTATAGATTATAAATTTATATTGAAAAAATTGCCAACCATTTCCAAATTTTAATAGTATAAATCATCATCATCAGCTCATAAATATCCCCACGGGCATGAGCCTACCCGTAATGGGTGATAAGGCCTTAGTGGTCCACGCGAGACCAGTGCGAATCGGCCGACTTCACGCACAACCTTTAAATCTCTTCGCACGCGTGCGTAGGTTTCCTCATTATTTTTTTACTTACTCTATATACGTACTCGTATAAGGACAAATTCTGATATGTTTATTATTCCAAATAAGAAAAAACAAAATAGATAATGAAATAAATTAAAAAATGTTATAAACTGCCTCCGTGGTCCAACGGGCACAGCGTTCGGCTTGGATCGTTGCGTGACACTGAGGTTGTGGGTTCGAAACCATGGGTAACGAGACTGTGCGATTTTTCCTAGTTTTTCCTAAGACGTTGCAGGCAGCCTGTTTGTCAATCAACCTGATTATTAAAAAAAAGATAATTCCGTGCTTCTAAGGGCACGTTAAGCTACACTCTAAGGATGCTAGTCGTTAACATCCTCCTATTTGTATTGCACTCGCGTGCTGGGTTACACTGCCTGTCTTTTTCTTTACTGTTTCTACTCAAAGGTTGCCTAGAAGAGATCGCTCGTATCGATAAGGACGCCTTTGCCCACTATATGTCTGACTTTTCTGTGTTTGTGAACCCTTTATAAAATGTGAGCAATAAAGTGTTTATCTATAATGCTGTATAATGCTGTGCGGAAAGGAATGCGCCCTAAAGTAGACCAATATAGGATTATGCTGAATTTAAATATTATTTAAAATTCATTTTGAGAAAATAATGACCAACCTTCAAAAAGGTACACGCACTTGGCCTTTACCTACTTTGATTGGCCGCTGAATAACATTTTGTTAAGTCCTTTGTAATTTGCAAGATATTTGTTAGCTAAAGAAATTACCGGTTTCAACTACGTGACTGGAGTTTAGTTTGAATTTTTCTGAGTCATGATATGATCATAATAATCTTGTATATTCATGCACTAAGTATTTGACGACCCATTTGGTGTAACGGTTGGGACGTCGGCATCAAGGGTTCCGGGTTCGATCCCGGGCCATACAAACATTTGTGTGCAAAAATATGTCTGGATGTATTGGTCTGGGTGGTATTTACAAAAAAAGGTTTAAGTATGTTTATCAGTTGTTTAGCACCCGTAATACAAGATTTACGCTTAACTTAGGGCTGGATGGCGCTGTATGAATATCAGTGGATATAATATAATTATTACTTAAAACAACAGCAGTTCACAGCAGGACTTAGGTTTCACTTCACGAAATTGGAGGGTTTACCATAATCTCCACGCTTAGATCCTGCCACTGACCTGACTTAATGAAATAAAAGAAAACGCTTATATGAGGATAAAATAAAATGAGAAATTTTATTCATTTCATTTGCTTTATTTAAAAGGAACTATAAATTTTGTTAAATTGATAGATGTAATAAACATTAATGTATGTCCGAATGGAATATGTGATATAAGTTTAATAATTTTTAAGTTTAATAAAGAACTCAATAAAATATTAAATAAAACAGAAACCAATACAATATATATGAGTAGTTTATAGTAAGAACATCGAATTGCTACAATCCATCAAACATTGCCAAGTCGTGACGTCATTAATTATTAATTGTGCTTAGTTTACCATCCCAATCCAGGAGCAACGTTACCAGCATGGGTTGTGTAAGAATAACCATGGACAGCAGGCGCGGCGTAGCTACCATATGAGATAGGAGAGGCGAGTCCACTGTAGGAGCTTGATCTGTATAGTGGTGACGCGTGAGCTCCATAGCCGGAATAGCCGAGTCCTGATGCGCTGTAGCCGAGCGCTGACGCACCATAGCCAAGTGCTGAAGAACCGTAGCCGAGGGCCGGCGCACCGTAGCCGACTCCTGACGCACCGTAGCCGACTCCTGACGCACTGTAGCCGAGCGATGACGCACCATTGCCAAGCCCGGCCGCATTATATCCAGCATATCTAGCATAAGATGCAGGGTGAACCGCTAAACCATCTTTGCGAACTACTGCATTAAAACCGGTATGTGGGTTGGCGTTGTAGTCGACAACGCGCTTTGTTCCGTCAGATTCAACGAGAGAATATTGTCCAACTACGCTGTCGCCTACTCTGGTCTCGTGCTGGTCTTTAACGTCTCCAGTGTTGGGATCGTTCACGCCGTATGAGAGAAGCTGGAGTAATCGGAGCTAGAGGCGCTCACTGCTACCGCCAGCAAAGCGATCAATGCTACCTAGAAATAATATTACTATATTAAAAGTGTATTAAATTTTAGGCTAGCACTGCTGGACGCAACACGGGGCCGACGAGACTAGCTTGAGTCCCAAAAGGAAATGTTTTATAATTATGTTTTGGATGCCGTTTCGTTTACATTGTTTAAATGATTAATACATTATTATTTAATATGAATAATCATAATAATATCTCTTAAGCTGTCGCAATCTCATGGCACTCCCCACATTTTATGCCAGATATATACGCCTTTGATGTATACCTGATACCAGTAAAAATGCACGATGCTACTTTTACACGCGTTTACGGGATTTGAACCCATGACGCCCGGTATTTGAACCATGATGCTCAAGGAATCTTAACGCTCAGCACATTCATCACGGGGGCATTGAATAAACAAAATTTATTTATTTATTGATTAGATTCACCAACAACATAACATTAGTCTTACATTAAGATAATTAAATTGCAAAAAGATGATGATACTAGATATAAAATATGAAAAATGAGGAAATATTTAATTAGTAAAAATAAATAATTACCTTTGAGTACATAATGCTTCTATAGTTTACACTAGAACTGATGTACCTGACGTGTGCTACTTTGCTTATATACTAATTAACGAAGATACATAGGCTAGATAACGCAATCGTATATTATATTCATCAGGAAACATTATATTATATCCGAGCAAATATGCAGTAAAACGGAAACTCTTTTCCTTTAGTGTTATGACTTATTTTGAATGTGTACAACTTATAATAGATAACATGAAACTATAGATCAAAACCTTTTGTGATATAAGGTAATAATAATACTAACCTTTCGCTTAGTCCAGAGGTGAACTGAGTATATATACTCGTTATAAATGTTGAACAACAATTATTTACTACTATTTCCTATTATTTATTTACTAACATTTAATTTAAACACATACTCGTAATATGATCCTAAAGTACAGCATAAAATTTACAAACTTTACCGTGTACCACATTCGCCAAAGATTATAACTAACTAATCTTAGTATTAATCTTATCATCACGTAATACAGAGTACGAAAACTTTACCACGAATAATAATAGCTTTGCTCATTTTCGCCTAACTCACCTATCCCACCATGTAAGATACACGATATTAAATATTAATTTCTTTAAGTAATATAAAACAGGTCATAATAACTTCAAATTTGTACCTATTAAAAATATGTATATTACGAGTATTTCAGCCACCCAGCCCATAGCTGGACTTAGTACACACAGGTTAATTGAAATATGATATAAATTCAACTTTGTTTTACCATAACATGAACATACATTTTCAACTACTCGTATTTTGCAAGCGAAACCTTTAAAATTATACCTATAGATATAATTTAATTTTGGGCAAAAACTAAACAGATCCTATGTGCGTGATGGTAAGTAGGCTCTACCATAAGCTATAGTAGACACGTCACATTTTCCAGGAATTCTACTGCCGCTTTGAACGCTGGGAACACGTTTATAAAGCGTGAAAATTTAGCGTCAGTGGCTCAATGGTGTGGACTGTTGCCTTCTAATCGGGGTATTGGTTTAAATTTCACCATGTCCAAATGTGATTGCGAATTTTCGAAATTATATGTACGCTATATGATGCTCTTACAGGAAAAGAAAACATCGTGAGGAAACCTGGGTACGCTTGCGAAGATATTTAAAGGTGGTGCGCAAAGTCTGGCCCTCGTGGACGATCTATAAGGCTTATACACCCTTTACGGGTAGGCTCGTGCCTCTCGGGGGAGACGTTTGATAAGCAGATGATGATGATAACTAATACGGCGGAGGAAAACTTAAAGGAAGGGCTCGTTGGCATAGCTGTAAATAATATGTTACATACGTATCAAATAGTATAGTAATAATATTAGTTATTTTAAGATTTGTTTGTAAATTTGATGCGATAAAGAAATCATTTTCTTTCTTTCAAATTATAGTTCAATCTGTTAATTGTACTTCGGTTGTTCTGTATTGACCTTACAAGTACTAACTAATCCTAATTCAAGATCCTTAGATAACCCCAAATGAATGCTATGAAATTGTAATTGTATGCTAACGAGCCTATTAATTATTCTTAAAGGCATGTTTCAGTTTGATAATGATGTCTGAAGCGAAAGTTACAACACAAAAGTGTAGTAAGTAACGTAAGAGCATGATGATTTCGTTTTTTGACCCCCAAAACAACGATTCGGTGGCTTCGTGTGAATATAAATATTCCAAAATCTCGGGGTTAATCATTCTCAACTGAGATCTGAACCAGAACACAAGTAAAAACAATGGCAGCTAAGGTAAACCTTACTCATTAGTCTAGTACAATTTCTTGCAATGGTTACTAATTTCAAAGCAAGTCCATTATTCACACGCTCATTCATTTTATTATTCATTCGCTCTTGCCATGGATCTGGTTTAAATTTAGTTGACGATGCAACAGGTGCTTCCATCCTAAAAAAGCTATAGCTTTATGCTTAGTTAATTTAGGGCACATGCTCAAAATTTAAGAATGTTTATAGAACACTTGATGATTTGCCTCGTAATGCGAATATTTATGGTAAATTAAAAAAATATATTTACGTGTCAAACAATTTGTAGTGACATAATATTATCAAGCTCGCCAATGGCTAGCCAACTTTTGTCCCAAATATGTAGGCAGTTTGGTATCTTAAAGTTCACAATAAGTCTCTGGTCATAGAATAAACAAAACCTCTGAAATATTATAGTGCAAATGCCAATAATATAAGTGTAAATTACTCACAGTAAATTTTACTCTCTCTTTACAGTTTATAGTTCTTGCTGTATTCGCGGCAGTGGCAAATGCCGGCGGTGTGAACAGAGCACTCCACGGTGGTGTCGTGCCAGGGCTGCCAGGAGCTGGTCTGCCTGCACCAGGTGCCCCAGGCCTACCCGTCCCAGGCGCACCTGGTGCCGACTACTCCTCCTTCTCCTACGGCGTCAAAGACCCCAACACTGGCGACGTCAAAGATCAACACGAGAAACGCATCGGCGACACCGTAGTCGGTCAATACTCCCTCCTCGAGTCCGATGGTACGAAACGCGTCGTCGAATACTCCGCCAACCCTCAGACCGGCTTCAACGCGGTCGTCCGTAAGGAAGGAATCGCAACCCACCCCCCTTCACCTGTCCAAGCTCATGGAGTAGCAGGACGTGTTGGCTATGGCGCTCTCCCTTACGCCAACGGTCCTTTGGCTTCTCCACTGGTGTTCGGTGCTAACCCTTTAGCTATCGCACCGCACGCCAACCCAGCCTATGGAGCTCACGCTAATCCCCTGGCCTACGGTGCTCACCCCGGCGCCTTGGGCGGTTACTCTGCCGCTCTCGGCCCCAATGCCTGGGCTGCCCGTAGCTATGGAGGATTGGCTTCTCCCCTCGCTCATGGAGCGTATGCTGGTCTTGGACCTTATGGACCTGGAGCTTACGGAGCTCACAGTGCTTACGGAGCTCAAGGTGCTTATGGAGTTCATGGTGCTCACGGAGCTCACGGTGCTTACGGAGCGTATGGACCCCTCGGTGCGGTAGATCATGGTGCGTACGGGCCATATGCGTCCCCACTCGCTCACGGCCTAGGTGCTCCCTTCCCTGGCCATGGTTTAGGGCTTAACGGTCTTGCCCGTGGTGCTCGTTGGTAGTCAAATATTATTGTTACACCGACTTTGATTTAATGACGACTGTGATTTTTATTTAATGTATTTGAATAAATGAATTTATTTAACTGACAATATTGTTTATTTTGTCCACTTTTCCTACGATAAAATTCAATAAAAAAGGAAAACCGCTTATAAATATTTCTGGAGACTATATTACGACATTAAATAGTCAGTAAGTTATTTAAATTTTTTTTATTTGATAATAAAAACTTATTATTAATAGTCTAAAATAGTTTAAATGAATTGAAACTAAATGTTAATAAGTTAATTTAGACAACACCATTGACTACGTAATCACAAGCTGCCGAAACCTCTTCTATCGTCCTGATAGAAACTACTTATATTGGCATACAATAAAGATTTGTTTATAGTTTCCTTTGCCACAATGTGTACTACATATAAACAAAATAAATTATTAGATATTTTTGTAGTACATACATGTATCATTAACAGGCATACACAACATTGCTATTCAGCAACAAAAACTATCTTAAGATATAACTACTAAATTAAATTCAAACGGGTTATCTTAGTATCTAAAATCAGGAATGTGTGTGTCGTGGAAAACATAAATTTCAGGACAAATTTAATGACGAAATCTGTATTCGTCATAACATTTAGGTAGTGGCGAGAGATGAACTTCGTTTTCAGAATATATTTTTAATTGGGCTTGAACCACCAGGTTTTTTTCTTGGAACTCATAAATTAATTAACGCGCCAGGTTTCTGTGAAGACGTGGTATCACTGAAGTCTTGAAATATGACTCTCCCACATTTTAAACAACAGATTTAACACTACATAATCTATTTGCTCTAAATGACGGCACAGCCACGTAGGTGACTGTATCATAAAATATTTTTTTGTAAATGTGAACTCTAGAGCGTCGGTGGCTTATTTATTGATCTGGAGGGCTTAGGTTCAACTACCGCAACGTACCAAAGTGTTTTCGAATTTAAAAAATATATGTACGTTATCTAATGTTTTTACGGTGAAAGAAAACATCGTGAAGAAACCTGCGCACACCTGCAAAGAGATTCAAAGGTTATGCGTTAAGTCGGCCAATCCGCACTGGGCCCGACCGACTAAGGCTTATACACCCTTAACGGGTAGGCTCATGCCCCTCAGTGGGGACGTTTAATGATGATAATAAATGTAAACTCTAGCCTTATTTTGAGGTCTGTCTCTAACTACCATTTCGGGAATAACAGCATATTTTTTTAATTATGTTATCACTTTCAGATGTATGCTCAGGCTGGAAGGTTCAAATTTATATGGGAGCTACTTTTCTACGCCACGTAGGGGTTTGACATGTGTTATGACGTTATAAATAAGAAATGCTTCACTAGATTAAACCGTACATTTTATATGATGGTAATTTGGACTTTTAATGGTTATTGCAAATATTACTGATTTAAAGTATTTTCTTTTACTATTTATTTCTCTAAGTGAAAGGGACTGTCAATTCGCTTACCTGCTGGTAAGTGGATAAGGATACGCTTGACAGATGCAGTGTTGTTGTACGTTGTCATTATTTTCCCTGACCACCACCCTAGGCCAACACCCCGGACGACAGGGAAAATCGTGTGAAGTGACTTTTCCCACAGGATTCGAACCCAGGACCTCAAAGTCACGCTGCGATCTAAGCTATTTTATTTTGGGAACGCGTAGATCATAAATATAACAAAATAAATAACAACAGTAGTAATTTGGTAAGAGAAAGCAGAAAACGCATGTACTCAGCATGGCGACGCGGCATGTTCCAAAGCATACCGAGACGCTGATCCGTAGATAACTAATTTTTAAGACTCGTCTATAAACAATACAGTTTTCGATCTACACCTCGTTTTAGAGACAGAGCAGGCATACCCCCAGATACAAAAACATGAGATAGACATAACGGTTAAAGCGTTTGGTTCTGATATTATGTTGATCAAATATGGGCAGTCTTTGAAAGCAAATGGCGTGTAAGAAAAGATACCTAACAACGGCGAGCGTGACAAGGCATTTTCTTTGTTTGACCATAACATATTATTAGAACGGATATTGGCAATGCAAAATACCAAAGTGGCATATTATCCAAAGGTCGTACGGCATAATTGATACATTTTACAATCACTGATAATATATAATTGAATGTGGTACCTACTTATAAACTTATTGGAACTATGAATTTTTAATTAAATGTATTGTTTTTTACAAAAGATTATTATTAGAGAAGTCATATGAACAAAACAATCAGGGGAGAAGTATAACTTTTTAACTATAGTCTTAAACCTGAGCTTAAAAGATAGGCATATCTAAAAGCTGTGTTCCATGCGTGGAGATTATAGCAAAACCTAACTATATACCTAACTAAATTTAGCATCGTCACGGAACGTTTCAGCCACAAGTATTTTACTGCTGAATTACTTTGATCACTATAAATTACTAAGGACTACATTATAAGACAAACAAATTCTCTAACAATGACTCAATCAACTGTTACTTACCAGTAATGCGTTTTTTCTGGCAATTATTTCCTTCTAATTCTTCCTTTGACTCAACGATGATCTTTTTCACAAACCATGAAAAAGATCATCGTAAAGATATTTGTATGTGTAAATTGTTAAAATAAAATATGAAAGTAGAGTTACCAAAAGATATTTATTAAATCACAGCTTCTTTGATTTATACAGGGTCATTATACTACACAGGTACATTAAAATTGTCTAGTAGCCGTAGCCGAGGTGAGCACCATAGCCGTGTCCGTGGCCGTATGCGCCGTAGCCGTGGGCGAGGGGAGCGGCGTAGGCAAGAGGAGCAGCGGCGTAGCCACCGTGGGCGAGGGAGCTGGAGTAGGCCGACACGGAGTGGACGGGGCGTGTGCTACCTGAGCGGCGTAGGCGAGGGGAGCGGCGTGTGCTACGACGGGAGCAGCATGGGCGACAATAGGAGCGGCATGGGCGACAACGGGAGCAGCATGGGCTACAATTGGAGCGGCATGGGCGACAACGGGAGCGGCATGGGCGAGAACGGGAGCGGCGTGGGCGATCAGGGCAGGGTCTTTGCGGACGACGGCGTTGAAACCGCTGTGAGCGTCAGCGGCGTAGTCGACGGTGCGCTTTGTGCCGTCGGAATCCAGGAGCGAGTATTGGCCGACCACGCTGTCTCCGATGCGGGTCTCGTGCTGGCTCTTCACATCACCGGTGTGCGGGTCCGACACACCGTAGGAGAAGCTGGTGTAGTCTTGGCCGTGGATCGCGCTTCCGTGAGCGGCGGCCACAAGCATAGCAACGACGACGAACTAAAATAAAAAAAACTTATAAGTATTTCAAAAGTACAAATGGTATCTGGTACCGAACCGGTGGTCATAAAAGACTAAACATTAAAATTTGATGTTTCAAAGTATCACTAAGGAATTTATTTGTATAGAGTTATTTCGAGTTTGTGTCTACAGCACAGAAGGTTGTCACGATTTTAGATTAAACTACCAATTAAAACACACTTTATTTAAACTTTCTATGGAACACTATTGCTTTGAAATGCAAATCTAAATTGTAAAGTTAACTTGATTTATTTTCAAACTATCACAGAATCTATTTATAATCCATTTGGTATTGTTACACTAAGCACACCGCAAAACTCGGATTACGCGGCCACAAAGGGACATTTACCTTAGCTGCCATTTTGATACGTTTGTTTTTGTTGCACAGTGAACTGCGAATGAATAATCCTGATTTCCACCGGGCTTTTTATATGAGTCCTGCCCATTCGTTTTGTACTAACAATAGGAAGTAAAAGACAGCATAGCGCGTTCTAGGTCACGCCAAGTGAGGGTTTTTTTTCGTCGAGTTCAATTTCGTCAGTCAGTAATGCGGAACTGGACCACGCTGACCACTGAATAAACGTATATAATATGATATTATAAATTGAAATAACAAAAGGAAATAATTAGAACTAACGTTGGTTCAATGCTAACATCGATCCTTGAAATATTACATAAGATGTTTTAATGTTTGCAAAATGAACAATTAATTGTGTTAATTAAGTAATTTGAATTCAAATGTACTGTTACTAATTGTATATGTATAATCAAGCTTTATTTCATTAACCTTCCCTTAAGTTAGTTTATGATTAACTTTTATGTTAGCAAGTGCATCTTTCTTTAAGCACTAATCGTTGGAGGTCGTATTTTCGTAATTCACGAAGGGCACAATATTGTTTTAACTACTTCCATGGTCTAGTGTGCTAAGTGTTTGGCTTTGCTGGTGATCCGGGGACGTGGATTCGAATTCCGCAGGTGGACCTATAACGAAAGCCGCTTGTTGTCATGTCAATTGGAAGTTGCATAAAAACACTTTTCCCATTATCACAAAAGAAATATTAAAGTCACATTGAATCCTTGAATGTCACAAAAGCAAGAAAAATCTACAAATATCGGAAATAAAGAATTCTGACAGGTGTGTACAGATTATGGCATTGGTCTCTACTGTTCCTAGCGGTCGTTACACAAAATATGTAAGAATTCATAATATTACAACAATGTTAGAACGTTTACACCTGCATTAGTAGTTACACCTCCCAAAATGTTCAATATTTAGGGATTTTGGACCATAATCTGCTCTTATCTGGATCGTCGATATTTGTTACGATATCTATACTTCTGGTTGGTCCAATGCGGATCGATTTGCACTGGGGCCGTGTGGTGAGTTACGGCCCAATATCTTCATAGCTATGGTATGCAAGAAGGCCTGTGCCCTACATTGAGAAGTAATAGGCTGATAATGATGATGACTCGATTATCAAAAAAAAATATATGTGATGGTATTATAGAATTTTATTTACAGAACCAATAGATATAATTTCAAACAAATTAGTAGTATATAACATGATTTAGTAGTATCTCGCGTAGGCGTAAGGGGCAAGTCCGAGGTTGAATTTGTTGTATGCCAGAGGGAACGCGGAGTAAGAGATGGGAGCAATGGCGGGTGCGGCTATGGCGGACGCAGCGATGGCGGGGGCGGCAACTAGCGGGGCGGCGGCCACGAGCGCCGGGTCCTTGCGCACGAGGGCGTTGAACCCTTGCGCGCCGGCGGCGTAGTCCACGGTGCGCCGCGTGCCGTCCGCCTCCAGCAGTGAGTACTGCCCGCGCACGTCGCTCCCCAGCCGGCTCTCCGCTTGGTGCTTGAAGTCACCAGTGAATGGGTCCGCCACTTCATACGCGAAGCTGCTGAAGTCGCTGGCGCACGCAGCCGCCACCAGACCGAAGAATACGACGAACTGCAGGAGAAATAACATTTATAATGACAATTCGCTTGAATATTATTCTATAGATTAGGTGTTTGCTCGTTTTAGCAGACTGTTCATCTGATGGTAAGTGAGACCGCAAAGCACACTAGCAGCTCCGAAGAGGCAACGAGTGCGTTGCCAACTTTTTAAAGTATTGGAAAAATAAAATATAAGGAGCCTTTACTCCTTTCTTTGGGTCTCTGGTTAACTCACTCACGCGACGAAATACAATGCGTGCGTTGTTGCACGCCAGGTTTCCAAAAATACTTTGGTGTATCCGGCCGAAGCATGAGCTATGCTGAAAACAGTTGCAGTTTCACAAGCATAATACAGTATTCAGGCAAGACCATGATAATGATCTTAGTTATTTCCACGAGTTTCAGTCAAAGTTAGAATATTTGTACTGTTCAGAACACGCTTAAGTTAATTTCGATTGTAATGGTTTATTGGGCAAGTATTTGTTGTACAAACAAGAGGTTGTAGTCTAAGTACATACCAAATGAAATTCCGAATATACCCATCCAGTTTAATATTCCTCGAAGATAGTAGAATCCACGTTTTGATCGTGATTTATCGTATATTAAATAATGTAATGTAAGTGTAAAACTAACATATGATCTGTATTATTCTATTTACCAACGGCTTAATGTGTGTTCCAAATCGTGAATCCATTGGATCGGATTTCAAATCGATCTGATGATTATTAACTTGTGATGATTATCACATGGGAAAGTCCGAAGCCGCTCAATACTAAAAGGCAATGAAGAGACCGTAGTTCAGCAGTAAACTTTATGATTGTACTGCCTTAGGATATCCTCATGTAATATTCATGGCTCTAATTCAAATTTATGTCAAAAAAACTCTTGCTATCAACAATATTCTACTCCGACTCTTAGACTTTCTTTGTTCTGTTACATTTCACTGCTGAACTAAGATATATTTTTATAATGTTCGCGCTTGGAAGGGCGGATGGAGATAACAGAACCAATAAACGGTTACATGTATTGCGAGACAAAATGATTAATGCTAACAGTTCTCAGCTCAACATTTTGTGCAACGACAACCGCAGAAGACTACAGGGGGGTTACCGCCATCTCTAAAACAGTGTTACAATAATATTACTTCGCCTTTTCTGGTACAAAAATGCTGACGTATCATTATAACAATACTGTTTTAAGAGATTGCGGTTACCCCTCAGGAGTATTTTAGTTAGCCATCGCAACACAGCTGACTATTCGTCTATCACTATTTAAAGTAATGATATATTTACCTTCGCAACCATTTTTGAAGGAATTGATAAGTTGTGACTACGTCGGCAAACTTGAGTCTGATACTTCACAACTGAATCCCTCATCCTTTTATACCGTCAGAGTTGTTCCAGTTCTACTTTAAGTCGTTTATTTACGAAGAAATTCAGGAAATCTAAAAGTCAAGTTCGATAGCGGTCGATGCACCGCGATGTGAGGTTGTTTATGTAATTATGGATACATGAAACTTACGTCTTCATTGATCGAGAACGAGAAGCCTTGAGCAAAATGTTAAGTGGAAAGTTAAATCTGTCTTGTTCTGTTTATTAAATCAGTCCATGCAATTTTAAAGGTTGGTGAACAATGATATTCTGTATATATAAAGGTAGATACGCCATCCGTACCTCAAAAACGAACCGCCGAAGAGAGTACAGTTTTTACTCTTTTGTTTAGGTAAATGTGTTCGAAATTCGAAATATTTGTATGTGTGCTGTCACTGCATTTGGAACACTTTTTTCGATTGTTTTGTGAGCATATCACGAATCCATACTTTTTTACATCATTGTTGGTGTAACGATTTATTTAATTTTGTACTGCCTTGTTATTTTCGTATAATGTTTAAATATCCACTTTTAAATATACACTGACATTCACAGCGCCATCCAGCCCCAGGTTAAGAGTGAATCCTGTATTGTGGATACTAAACAACGGATTAACATACTTAAATTCATTTAATCCTTTGAATCAAACGATTACTGTACAACAAAGTTGTATGATGGATATATTGTTTACATTTTAAGCTGTTTTACCCTTATCACTTTATTAATCAATAAACCAGATTATTATAGTCTCTGTGGCATAACCCTATATAAGCAAGGTTGGTATAGGGAGATTTTGCCATTAACCACCACGCGGGCCCAATAGGAATAGGTTAGTGGTAAAGCCTATCATCCTCAAATACTAGTCGAAACCAACAGATTAACGTCTTTCGAAGTATGAAGTAAATTGGAATATTTTATCAGCACATATTCTATGTTTAGAGCGTCGAGGCTCACTGTCGTGAACTTTGCCTTCAAAACTGCAGGATGCAGGCAGACTCAAACCCCGCCACATACCAGTATATTTATGAAATTTCAAAATTATATGTTCGTTTATCCGCCGCTCTTACGGTAAAGGAAAATAACGTGAGGAAACGTGCGCATGTCTACGAAGAAATACAGAGGTCATGCGTGAATTCAGCATCTGCATTTGACCCCGTGGTCGACTAGGCCTATACCCTATACGGGTAGGCTCGTGCCTCTGGTGAGGACGTTTAATGAGCTGATGATGATGATCCTATGGCCCATCATTGCGTTAGTAGCTTGACTTGCACGATCGTTAGACAATCGTTTAAGTCATTACGCCATTGAGTCCTTTCCTTAATCTCACATAATCCTCCAGCTATAAAAGAACATATTTTGGCAGCTTTTAGTATTAACTATGTCCCGGGTTAGTAACGTCAAACGGTCAGTGAAATGTACTGAATACTGTGTCTTATCCTTACGTCCACTAAAGCAAATGCAATGTATTCCATACTCGGAAACCGGTAAATTGTGCGAAAAGTACCACTTACCACAGGGTAAGATTAATTAATAAAAACAAATAGTACAAGAACATTCTTTGTTCTCAGCACAATGTCCAGTTTGAAATTACAATTACCATTAAAAATGTACCCGTCTACCGCAGCGTATGTTTGCTTAACAATTCCAAGTGTAATTACAACATGTTATGGTATTTCACGAATGAAACTCATATCTTAATTACAAAAGGGCAACGCTATGACGCAGCGTGAGAGCCGAGCACAAAGGATACGAAATATTTAAATTAACAAATAACTGTAATAGTATTCGGACCTATTACAAAGGTTAAGTCTTAGGTTTAAACATAGGACAATTTCACTGCTGGTTGTAATAGTACGTTTTGCAAGGTTAACCGGTCCGGTCACCAATTACTGTGGATTTATCTCAATCCATGCAGCAAACATCTTAAATGCTTTAATTAACTTGTATTAATAAGATTACTAGCTGTGTTTCGTGGTATTACCCGCGGTAACATATTCTCCTGCAGTAAAATCACTTCGTTAAGTCACGTTAAGCCGCGCCGACCGCACGATGTGTCTGCGCGCCATACAGCATTGGTCCATTTTCTAAATAAGACTTTCTAAAATAAAGTAACTGTTTTTCCCTATCAGCTACCTACTACAAAAAGTCCCATCCAAACCGGTCTAGCCGTTTCAGAGATTACCCAGAATAAATAGACATATATATTGACATGCATGAAGAAAAAAAGTTACTAGTATAGATTGACAAATAATTATAAATACATATTATCACACTCGTATTTGTCCACTAATATACTCATATATCGTTATGGGGATTTAATAAAACTGTATTTAGTATTTTAATATAATACTCCAAATAAATACTTGCAAATTCGTTTCAGTTCTTTATTTGCACTTTTAAGGCTACATCCAATCTATGCAATTAATAAATAGAAGGAAGGTTACACAGTTATTTAATAGGTGTAAATGCAATATAATAGATATTTAATTACAATCGTGTCCAGTTCCATCGCCCGTCACTTGTAACGTACAAAACCTTGTTATATTCAGATCCAAGGACTGTGGACTATCGGAATCGTTTGCTGTATTGAAAATCTAGAAGTCGCCGGTGCTGTCGTACTTGTGGCCACTGGAGCTGGCCACGATGGATGATCTGACTGCCACATTCGCTTGCCCGGCGCTTCTGCTTCTTGAGGAACCTCTGGCTCTGGTCTTTCATTATTGACAGTCGCCTGAAATCCTGTGTGATCGTCTGCTCTGTAGTCGACGGTTCTTCTGATGCCGTCCGGTTGTATCAAGGAGTATTGGCCGGACACCATGTCGCCTCTACGGTTTTCTTGTTGGTTCTTCACGTCACGTGTGCGGACTGCTGAACGTCGTACGCGAGTTATAGTTGGGCTCTGCGTACTGCAGTTCCAGCAGAAGTGGAATCGGTTGGTGTAGTATGGTGCAGGTGGTAGATACGATGAGGTAGGACAACACTGCCAGCTGTAGGTGAAGATAATATTAAGTTACACGCACTTCATTAAACATTTTACATATAAGAAGCGATGCGTAAGAAAAAATAATATCCATAGACATTTATTTATATCCATCTGACGACCCATTTGGTGTAATGGTTGAGTCTTCGGCTACTAAACCGAGGATTCCGGGTTTCGATCCCGGGAATACAAACATTTGTGTGCATGAACATATCTGTTTTGTATCGGTCTAGTGTTTTTTTTTTTNTTAAGTTACATCGCACTTCATTAAAATTTAGAAGAAGGCGATGCGTAAGAAAAAATAATATCCATAGACATTTATTTATATCCATCTGACGACCCATTTGGTGTAATGGTTGAGTCTTCGGCTACTAAACCGAGGATTCCGGGTTCGATCCCCGGGCAATACAAACATTTGTGTGCATGAACATATCTGTTTGTATCGGTCTGGGTGTTTCTATGTATAATATGTATTTACAAAAAAAAAATACCAAGTATGTTTATCCGTTGTTTAGTAGCCGTAATAGAAGCTTAACATTAAATTTGGGGCTCGATGGTGTCGCGTGAATGTCAGTGGATATATATTGTTTATTTGAAATTGGCACTGTCTAGGTCATTAAAGTTAGGGAATATAGTGTAACCTGTAATGAGGTCAACAACCGAGCGCGGCTTTTGAACATTCTAAAGTTATTTTTAATGTAAAGTACCTATTTACGTTTCGGTCAAGCGAAACGATACCTATTTGTAAGTACTGACCTCCCGCCATTTGACTGCACGTCAGAAAACGGTTATATTTATATTTTAGAACTGTTTCTTTCATATAAGTATGAAATGTTTCTAAATGAATTGTAATTACAAATCTTATTTAGACTATTTATTTTCATGTTTTCTTGATGAAAGCTTATGAATTCAATAATGATTAATATAATTATTAATGACCTTGTAAGAAGACATATTGCTATAAATAAAGGCAATTATATATATTATTATCTCTCACCCTAGAGTAAGTGCGGATGTTAAGGTTTCGAAAAATAGTTAAATATTACCTTAAAGATCATGTTGAAGATGTTGCAACTCCTTGTTTACTATACCAAAGCACCTCAAAGTATGACTTCGTTACGTTCATCCCGCAATTTATATGCAAACTAAATTGAAAATCAATCTCAAATGTGCAATAGTGTCTGGTTTCGTTGGAATTGGAGCGTTTACGCGAACCAACCGATATCCTTTAGGTTACAATTTATTGGCTCTACTTTACCCCTAGCAACAGTATTTCCATTGTAGTTTTGTATTGTGCTACTTCTTTTGACAATTGGCTGTATTATTTTAATAGTTTTTAAATACCTTAAAATTAGAGAATTTTGGGCAATGGCAAAATGGGCCCTGAAGGAGGATGTAAAAATTTGTTATGCTTTCAACTTATTTTTTTTTGTTTACAATCTGTGTCAAATTGTGAATATTAAGAGTGCGATTACATATTTTAAAAGGGATTGTTAAGAAATAATATTTCAAAGTCAATAATTTAAAACTTAAATGTTTTGCCGCTCCTTAAGTATTCATTAAATAAATATTCATCAGAATGTATGTATTAGTAATATTTTTAACCTTTCCAAAATAGCCAATGTTTTAAGATCATTTATTTATCTAGATTTTGTTGTATCAATGTATTTAATCCTAAAAAGCGTAACCAATTTTGAAACACATCTAACTCATTGTATGTAAACTAGTACACCCAATCTTGCACGAAACTAACGCGCTCAATTAAGACGAGAACAATTTCTTAGGTAATAATACAATATAATAAGAATAAGACAAGCACACGTTCTCATGCAATGGCGCATTAAGAGTTGCGCAACGCTAACGACCGCTCTCATCTCGACCGTGGCATTGACCATTGCAACGCTGCACTGCGCCCCCCAATTCTGACGACCTTTGTAATGTTGCATAATGCGGTCCAAGTAGGAAGCGTATAGCGGTCTAATATTAACAATGAAAAGAAAATAAATTGTGCTTGTTTGTATTTTTGTGTTGTGTAGGAGAATGTCTTTATTTCAGTGTAAAGTTTTAAGGCTGATATTAAGTTGTTTATTTTTTTTGTAAATAAACTGGATTGTTTTGCTACTTTCCAACTATAGGTACTCAAACACTTGTTATTCGTCCGTTTATATTATGTCTATATGACGCGGTTTTTTACGTAGGTATAATTCTTTTAATACTTTGATATATTCCAACCAGTGCTAAGTTTATTTAAATTAATGGAAAATTATCGAAATACAATTAACTTTTATTGTATTCTTTATCATTCTTGAGTTGGCACTTAATAATTATTATTTTATGATGACTATATAAAGATTGGTTTCGTTTATACGTAAATATTTTGATATAGGTGATTTGTATTTCAATTAATATTGCGATTTTAACACCATTTGCCTAGTAATGTTGTAAATTGTGGTGTTCTAAAGTTAATTTGTGTTGTGGTTAGCAATGTATTATTTTCTATTAAACGGTTCAAAAACATTTTATACGAACAATTATCTGTACTTTAAAATCAATTAAGATTTGTGCAGATATGACCTTAATTTCCTAGAGACACGGACACAGTTAAATTAATTCATACTATGATCAATTCAAAAATGTTAGTCTTCATCAAAACGTATATCAGATGATTGTATCTAAATTAATAGTAGCGTTTGCTTATTGAATTTGTAAACTGTGTGCGCAAATTTTAAAATTATATTTAAAAACGCTTCCGCTCATGACGTAGTACTATATATATATTTTTTTTTAGCAGACAATTATAATTTCACAGCTGTTTCACTTAGAGGTAACATTTCTAATGCGATATCCAATTAAAAGTTGCATAATCCCGTGCACTCGGTGATGGAGTATGATTGATTGGAGTCGAGACTGCACATTTCTCGCTTTAATGTTTCCGGTGCGTGTCCGACATGACATTTGTATTATGGTAATTGTGTTTTGACTTGAGCAGTTGGTGTAAGTTACTAATTTGAACTATACGTTTTTAAATCGGACGGGCACATGACTAATCATTCAAACATGTATGTTATTTATACATGCCAATGTTAAATTTATCGCCAAACTATCAAGTCAAAAATATATAAATCTAATAATTTAATCTTTTTTTAATTAATTTTGGTACACTAGAATCATCATCATCTTTACAGCTAATATGTTACTGCTGAACGAAGGCTCCCCCAATGATTTCTACGCGGACCGATCCCTGGCAGGTGACACTCATCTGTTACCCGCTAGGTACCTTAACCAGGTCATCAGTCAATCTGGTTGGGGGTCGGCCTACGCTTTGTCTTCCGTTACTCGGACGTCATTCAAGTAACGGAATTTCCCTCATCGGCCATCGGTTCTACGCACTATGTGCCGTGACCATTGCCACTTTAACTTGGCTAATCCTGTGGGCTATGTCGGTCACTCAAGTTCTTTTACGGATATCCGCGTTTCGGATTTTATATACATATATTACGTCGGACATAGTCCTCTCCATAGCATGCTGAGCAACTTTGAGCCAATCAAGGGTCCTTAGACAATATAGGTAAAATAGATCGTTGGATCAGCAAGTTGAAGTAGCAACGGTTCATTCGCGTATGTGTCGTAGACCCAATGAGCGTTAGTGAAGTCGAGTTCTGGAATAAAGAATTCGTTTGTAAAGCGTTGCGTAGGATACTCTCTTACCAGATGTGCTGCTGGAGGCTGGATAGGGGAGGTGGAGGATGGGGATGGGATATCTGATACAAATTGTAGGAGATTTATGTCCATCTTTGGACTGCGATGTGTTGAAGAGTAGAAATATTAGAATCAATTAGAAACAATACAAACTGCGAACTCTACGGTCCCAGTCCACATCATTCGGGAGTCAAGTCTACTCGCTGACCAGTAATGGTACTATCCCACCACCTCCGGTATTATAGACGAAAATCTGGCCATCTGCTAACATGGAACCATTAGGCCAGATAATGGTCCGATTCATAAAAGTGAAACGCGCCGAGGGATATGTATTGCTGCGGTGGTCAATACGAGTGCAATGATGATGGTGCAATCTAATTACATAAATGAACGGACTTTTAAATATTAAACTGTGATTATAACTACGAGTAACTCATTAAAAAAAATAAGTAAAGTTTTTTCATAAGGTACATATTCAATTAAGTTCTTAATATGGTGCAAACTATTCTAGCAAAAACCATTTTGGACACTCTATAATTCAAAGTACAGTAGGCAATTTGAGAATAATTGCTAGTCAGATAAATGTGTCCATTAAGACGTTAATTGTTCTGGAAATAACCGGAATGCGAATTATAAATGTTTCATTTAAAGGGTAAAACTATGATACGATTTTCAAATGCCAAAGTGATTGTATAAACAAAAATGTCGGGCGTGTAATAATTGGTTAAGATAATAACAAAACTGAAATAATAATGTTGTAATGAGCGATGTTTAATAAATAGGTGATGATCGTAACTAGCTACATGAGAAAAATTGGAATTGAAAAAATACATTGTATGAAAACTTAGTGCAATTGTGTTGTAGGCGAGTTCAATATATTTAATCAGTGTACTTCTCAGGCTTTAGCATTATCATCAACCTATAATGCCCCACTGTAAGGTACAGGCCTTCCCTCACAGTATCAGCAATGTTTTTACCATAATAATATTTTATCAAATTCATTATACCACGCACCTGCACGAACCTGCCCGTATAGGGTATAGACTTAGTAGTCCACGCGGACTCAGTGCGGATTGGCAGACTTCACGCACAACCTTTGAATTTCTTCGTGCGCAAACCTACGAAGTTTACCTTCAACGTAAGAGCGTCGAATAAACGTATATATAATTAAAAAAAATCGGATTACATTGGTGCTTGGCAAGATTTGAACCTGAACCATTTTTTTACCACGCCGTATTATTGCTGTCAATGTTGCAATTTGACTAACCAATTTGCTTAAATAATTGTTGAAAAGATCGCTACTACGTCAAAGGTTGACACGTGCATTGTGTGATGCATTATTTGTTGGCATTTGGGTATTCGTTACGTTTGATATTAAGTTCGTAATTAAAAAGGGTAAAAAATAATGTCTTTCCGCTGTTTAGTTCTTATCCTATAAGTATTTCACTTTAGATAGCACTGTGAGTGTGGCTGAGGAATTATTTAGAGGACAAGACTGTGTTTTTTAGAAGGTTGTCGGGAAGAGTTGTCGCTATTTGGTAATAAGACTGCCATTTTTACACATCCCAAGTGATAAATCTTATAAAGTGTTTTACTTGCATTTTGTATGAAAACAAGATTTTTCTACTAATCTGTAATTAAAACTTAGTTATAGATAAATCTTAATACTTAATACGTTTAAATACGTTTTGTGCAGACCGTACACAGCTTAATGCGTACGCGCAAGCTCAAGGTTGCCGTCGCAGTGTATCGAAGCCTTTGTTATGACATGACTTAGTTACGGCTATAGAAAATGGTTTACCATTCCGTGATTGATATTAGCTATTTTATTCTACAGTTTTTGCGACATTTGACGTATGAGTGATGAAGTTGAGTATTTTACGCTTTATTTCGCTATTTGAAAGACTAAACTTTTCTAGAAATACAAACATTTTTTTTCAGGAACTTAACAATTTACTGTATATTTTCTATCAAACCTTCATTAAAAGTGGTGAGATTTAACTGAGACAAATATTTAGAGAGTACTTGAACGCGACTCACTCCTATCGTTAAAATGCAAGCATGGCATTAATAATCTCCGCCCTTGAATTAATAAGAAAAAATTAACTCTTCAAATCCTAAAATAATTAAAGAAATTATCTAATTTATACTTTTAGATTTATTTGCGTCTTTGCCAATTTCTATTACGTAGTGACCTTCTTTATCGTATACTAAAACTATGATTAATGTGGAGCTACACATGACTTAAGAAGATTTAAAAATTAAACAAAAGAATAGGTATTGTATACGTTGGAAAAATTAAGATTTTTTGCTTAATAATTATCTGGATTATGCTTATTAAAAAAGAAAGGGAACAACATTTTATTATCCTTCTACTTCTTCAACCTATTGCAGTCCACTGTTGGACATAGGTCTCCTCCATTTTGCGCCAGATAACCTGATCCCTCGTTAATCTCATCCACCCTCATTCAATCATTCTCAGCCAGTTTTGTTATGTGCCTATAAATCACAAACATTGCCCTAAAATAACCAATTAATCTGTATATTGTGGGAGCCTGTCCCTGCAGTTGGATACTCATAATGATAGACGTAACAAGGGGATCTTAGAGAGCATATGTCACATATCCGCATATATCATATATGCGCTAAAAATACAATAGCGCTGAATACCCTCAAACAAACAAAAAGTTAAAAAAAAATACACCCGACTGCTCAAAATACCCACTAAAAATGGAAAAACAAGCTCTACCATATAGTGCAAACATTTTGTACTTTTCATGGTGTTTTAATAATGTCTTAATATACATATATCTTGACATCTACCTTAAGTATTACGTAAAAGCTTCAGAGCATTGCAATTAAATAATAACATTGTGCAGTGGGATGTTGTTTTGATATCTCATATAGTATCGACTGTTATCTTAATCTATTCTAAAATAAGATCATTATCGTTGTAGAGAAGTACACAGTAAGGGCTTATTGCTTTCGTATCGAATTGAATTTCATAAGATTTCGAAATAGATTGAAGTTCACAACATGTGCACCTCTTAATTATTGCATCTACTATATTGCAACTGCATCAGATCATACTCAAACTGAAACGTATGTTACTGATACTAGTACTTTAAATATTTTGTCATCAACCTTAAACGTCCAACTCCAGGGATGGAGAACAGGCCTTTCTGCACAGCAAGCCATAGAGTTTGAGCCATTGAGTTTGAAACTGGGCACCAACCTAAGATTGTAGTCAGATCCAAGGGCTTATCGTGCTTTCAGAAGTACAAAGTAACTCACGATCATATTTTTCATGGTCACCCATCTGACAATTGACAATTGAGTTAGTTACTTGACTTGTGCGATCGGCAAACGAACGCACTGGCCGATACACCATCGAGCCCTCGTTTATTTCTTTGACAGATCTAAAATGGAGGCAGGTTTCTTGCTATTTTCCGAGTGACCTTGAACGCTTCGACCAAGTTTATAAATTAGGCCTTGTACGACCAACGACAAAAAGTTGTTAATGCTTTTAACATTTTAGATAAGAACCTTTATGGGATTTGTGTACCATAGCATTACTTGCCCGTAATTATGAACAAGTGGTATTTAAACAGGTCGGCTTGTTGGTCAGATAGATCGTTTGTTACGAGTATATCGTACATAATTGTGGTCTGCGTTGAGTCATTACTTGAGGCCTGGTTTTCTGTGTAAATGTTAAGTGAATAAGGCAACATTTCGATTGTGCGAGCGAATTAATTAAGTATCGAGTGTCCGGCTTTTTTGTATCGAGTTATTTATGATGTGCTCTTGACTACACTCAAGAATATTTTTGTTTATATAAAGGACTTGTGAAACTATTCAAGTTTGCCAGAAAGATGTAAACCTATAGTGTAGACGATCCAAGAAGTAGTATCCTATACTACCTCTTGCATCGTATATACCCGATGTTATTATCCTTAGTACCGAGGGTTTTTAGGTCCAATATAAATAAACATGTGTGTAAAATCATTGTCTGTTCGTATTGACCTAAATACTATATATCTGCTAAAATATAATCGCGAGAAATACAATAGAAAATCTTGATTTATTGGAAGTTTTGTCGTTGTAAGTATTTAAATAGGATATTGATTGGTATTTGTATTATTGTCATGTGAGTCATCACCCTTTACTAGTGGGCTCGGGGACATTTAATGAGCTGATGATGATGATGAACCCAACCCTTTAAACCTACTAAACAGAGTACAAGAAACCCGTATATACGATGTTATTCTTTGATCGGTAACAATTATATTTTTTGCCGTCAAAACTTCGCCACCACGGGACCACACCACCACGGGACACACGTTCAAAACTCCATAGCGGACGCTAATTAAAATTATTCATAACATGTGCTCGCGTTTTATACGTATGTTTATACGTAAGTACGAAGGCGTCATTTCCGACCTTGCCGGCTTCCTTGAGAGAAAGGAGTTTAGCAACGCAACCCCATAAGCACAGATAATAAATAGGAGTAACACATAAGTAAATAAGTAATAACTGTAGGTGTGATATGAGGAAGGTATTTCTTGCCAACCTTGATAGTTGATACGTGTTTTTGTTTATTACAAAGCGAGAGTGTGCAGTAAGCCATAACAAACAAATTAATTAATCTGAATTGAATATTTACGATTATTTTTCTATATTCTTGTTTTAACTATCGTAACTTTTGTGTTTTACATTTTGTATTTGATACATAAGTATCCATTTTTTATTTTAAAAAATCAACCTTAGGTCTTCCACGTATTTACTGTCCGAAATTTGTATATTTTCAGTTGTCTTACTTTTCTCTAACTAATTCAATCAAAACAAAATAATGAACCCGCTTGCCGTGCTCACAAAGCTTGCAACACCAAGTTTAAAATAGAGCGTCGAAATCACAATAGATGGAGCTGTCTAAATACGAATGCGGCGCGCGACGGCAGCGCTATTTTTGACGCAGTGTGCGGGGGGTGTTCTATTTTCACCTGCGCGATACACGAGCAATCTCCATTCAATTTCTGTTCGCCTGGTATTTCGGGGGCGAGAATTGACTTCTGTGACGTAATGGACGTATGCCCGTCACTGTCAATTATGTCACGTTGGCGTTTCAGAGGCTCACGGAAGAGGGGCGAAGAGATCATTTTACGGAGTTTTAGAGTGCTACTAAGTGTGGCTTTTAAGAATATCTATTTTTTCGGTGATATTCTTGATGGTGATGCTTGAAAACTTTGTTTAAGAAAATATTCTTGATTTTTTATGTTTAGATTTTTTTTACAAATATAAGGTATTATTTTTATTAAAGGAGATCATACCAATTATTATCTATCACTAATTATAAATTATACAATCAGGAAAAAGTAATTCAGATTTCTCTTGTCCGTAATTAGCATACAATGAGAACGAACGGTCTGCGCTGAAAAACCAATAGACGCTGAAGCTACGATTTTTCCTTGAAACTCCCGTAATAAGGTTAGGAGTACCAGGGCATCAAAAGGCGCAAGGATAACACTAACTGAAAATCTACGGAAGCCACCTGTTCGCGAGTTGGTTGCGTGGCAACGATAACTTATTAATGGCTTCCCATGGGGTGTGTATCCTCGAGTTACATGATTAATTGAATAATGGATACATGAGTTGAAATAATTACATGAGATATGGTAATTACTCACTTAATGGAGATACTTAAACAAGAGAAATACAATAAAAATATTACTATTCTACAACTATGTAGTAACTGTTCATTAGCTTATTTAGATATTTTTGTGTGTAGCATTGTAGAGTTCAATGTAGTGATTTCACTTTAATAACAATGAATCAAATATTTATTTAAGAATTCGAATGTGTTTATTAGAGAAACACATTTAACATCACTTATAATAAAATCGTAATGTTTTATTATTTTAAATGTACTTATTCCTAGATACCACCTCATAAACAATTAAAGCTTTAAATAGCTACCTATTTTTTATTAAAATTTTCATAAAGTATTTCAAAATAAATTTAGTATATAACAATTAGACGCAAATACTTAAATATATTGCACAAATTCGATGTGAAAATTTTTGTGTAATCACATGGTTTACTTCACTGAAACAGACTAATTAACTCTCAAGCTCTTACAAATTAGCTTCTTATATTTTAGCAAGGCAGATTAACTGTCATTCGCATTCGCTTAGAAATCTAAACAAAATATTGTTGTGTGCATCATGCCACGCACACATGTCCACTAGGAACTTTTCAGACTGCTTGGCGCGTCCTAATTTAGGAATATCGCTTTCTTCCCCACACCATTTATTTTTAGCATATCTCCATCACGCTCGCACAGCTGCTTTCCCGAGGTTTCCCCGGGCATGCGCAGTGCGTCCCGACGCACGTGGAGTTTCACCTCTCGCTTTGTGCTGTTCGCCTGGTATCGGGCGCGCCTTGGGCAGCCGCGCCGCGCGCCGCGCCCATCGCCACGGCCACGGGCCGCCCTAACCTACCCGCCCGCCCAGAAGCGACGCCGACCGCCTGCGATACGGTTCGTTCCCGGCAGGGAGATACGCGCACGTGACACAAGTTTCGCGCGACTTTCGAACGAGAAAATGTTTTGATTTTTTTCCCAAGTGTTTCTTTTCAGCCAGTTGTCTCCTTCATTCTTATATTTTTTAATTCCTTCAACTTTTGTGTTTATTTAAGTGTAAAAAAATTTTTGTTAAAGTAATTTTTAATCTAGTATAATCCATATTAAAAGTGTGTTGTTATAGACAGGTGTAGTGGAGTGTTGTGGGAGTCAGCTGATGCTCGTCGGCTCCTGAGTAATACCAGCTTCGAAAATGAGGAGGCACGCTTCAATACCAGGTAAAAAATGACCATATGGACTTCGTTAAAATAAGTCAAAAAAATAAATAATTGTAATGTATTTCTCCATAGCCTGCTTAATTTTATATTCATACCTTAGTGTTTTTTCATAAAACTGTTAGTAATGAAAGAAAAAAAATGCCGCGTCTTTCGGCCAGTGAATAAATTGTCACAAAATATAAATTTGATTGCCTAAAGAACAGATATTTGATCTTTTAGTATACATTTTGAGGGGGAGACAACATTGAAAAAAGTTCGTTTTCATTTTAACCCCTAGAAAAAAGCAATAAACGTTCGAATATTCAAACTCAAACTTTCATACTCAGATGACCGATCGCCCGCCGATAAAATGATAAGTTATATCCGCTTGAATGAAATACAAAACTTCAGTCTCACTTTAATATTATGTTAATGTATATTTCTTAGGTTCCCTAGCCAAGAGAGTATTTGACTAGACTCTGATCTCATATAAAATAATATCAGCTGCAAAGATAACCAAACGTCAAAGTTGGGTGAGTTGTTATGAATTGAAAACGTTAGTGTTAGTTTACTTTTGGTCTCAAAAATCTTATACGGGCAAATAAATTAAAAGGGAGTAACAAATGCTAAATATTGTATTAAGTTATATTTAGATGCTACTTATCAGCATCTGACATAAATATTCGTAGATCTTGTTTCAAAGCAAGTTGAGTTATTTTCTAAGTTATTGCTATTCAAAACATGTTTAAACTACAATAGATTTGAAAAATACGAATAACATGTATGTCCTTGAAAGGATAAACCTTAAACGATTCTGTATTCATCCCTTATACGAATTTAATTTTAATGAATCTAGATACTTTATACTTGTTATACTTCCCATGGCACAAATTAATAGCGCCACTCATTAATTATTGATATACGACCGACATATGACGAAGTTTCCTCATTAATATGACACAACGCGCTCTTAATGACCGACCGGTACTGCATCCGTGCTGTGACGTTGAGGGTTGTTAGTTTAATACAAGATGAGTTATATGTAAAGCAAATATCTGTGTTGACTGTAGTTAGGAAAGAAAAATATATTTTTTTGTTATCATACAATTGACTTGTACTATATTACCATATTAAAAAATATTTTGAAAACTTCATCATCAGCTCATTAAACGTCCCCACCGAGGGGCACGAGCCTACCCGTATAGGGTGATTAGGCCTTAGTCGTCCACGCGGGCCCAGTGCGGATTGGACGACTTCACACACATTCGAATCTCTTCGCAGGCGTGCATGAAGGTTTCCTCGCGATGTTTTCCTTCACCGTAAGAGCGTCGGATAGGTCATATATTTTTCGAAAATTCGAAAAATACATTGGTACGTGTCGGATTCGAACCCCAGCCCTCCCGATAGGAAGGCGACAGTCCACACCACTGAGCCACCGACGCTAAACTTAGAATGACAGAATGAAAAAAGTATTAAAAAAACATATTAGAGTTCGTTTAATTCTTCTAAATAAGGTTTCACATCATATTTATTTAAATAACTGTCTTTCTTATAATTACGTATATCTTGTACGCGATCAAGTAATATAGATGTTTTTAATTTATTTTTAAGATTGTTTTTTTTTTTATTTAACAATGCATCTATCATGATAAGGCGTATCACTTACCACTAGTGAGAGGACAGGTGATCCTGTTAAAATTGTTATAATAATGTAAAAAAAAAACACTACTTTAACAATAATTTTCTTTTCAAAATTATTTTTTTAGTAATTATGGAGATAGCATTTCAGACACTAATGTTCAGAAGTGTGACATTAAAAAGCCATATTTAGTCATGAGTGGACGGATTGATGATTCTTCTCACTGTGCAGGCTAAATACTCAATCAGCTCAGTGATATGAACTTGCATCGAAGCAAGTAAATGATTTTAAGTATCTGATGCTTACCAAGATGCAAGTATGATTGCAGTAACCAGGTACTGCACCTTAAGTTACAAGATATACTGATACAAGTTATCATTACATTCAGTGCCTTCTTGGAAATTGTTTAATTATTAGGCGGCAGTAAACAAATAACACAGGTTGAGCTATCTCACTGATTGCTATAATTTATTAATAATAAATTGACGCATTTTTAGAATGGAGTCTCGTACTTACGCGTCTTTGTGACAAGATAATCCAACCAAGATAATTCATGCAAATGTTGCCAAGATGACCACATAGGTTTGCCCTGTGAGAAATATGTCGAGATCTCATAAAAGAGCCAAGCTTCTTAATCTGCATGGTCTAACTCTACCGACCCTAATGTCAACAAATTTACAGAGACGATCGCCCCCGTGGCTGAGAAACAAGGCGATGTTGACTTAGGACTGTAAGATGTGTGTTTTAAGTTATTTTCATACTTTTTTCACTTGATCGTCTAAAAATGTACAGTACTATTACGTCATAAAATATATGATGTTCAGGAAGATATTTTCGATCTCTAATTTTCCTCCTCCACTTGTTTATAAAATAATCTTGGTTTTAGGATTTATTACAACACAAAAATGTTTGAAGAGTAAAACCGCCCGCTACAAAAGGTTTATTATACACTTTGAAGACGTTGCTTATCTTTATTTAGAACAAACATACTGTTTGGAGAAATATTTTCTAAAATATGTGGGACGACTCAATAGTATATTGAGTCGTACTGTGTTATTTTATTCAGATGTACCATAGTATATTGAGTCGTCCTCGGGTAGTGCGTTTGATTGACGTTTGCGCAAACCAAGTAACTATTTGACGACCCATGTGGTGTAAGTGGTGAGACGGCGCTTACACCAAAGGCTCCGGGTTCGATCCCGGGCAATACAAACCTTTGTGTGTATGTACATGTCTATTTGTCTGGGTGTTTTATGTATAATATGTATGTATTTACAAACTATATATATTATTATATTATATATATATATATATATATATATATATATATTTATAATTATGTTTATCCGTTGTTTAGTGTCCATCATCATCAGCTCATCAAACGTCCCATCCGAGGGGCACGAGCCCACCCGTATAAGATGATTAGGCCTTAGTCGTCCAAGCGGGCCCAGTGCGGGTTGGACGACTTCACGCATAATCTTTGAATCTCTTCGCAGGCGTGCGCAGGTTTCCTCACGATGTTTTCCTTCACCGTAAGAGCGTCGGATAACGTACATATATTTTTCGAAAATTCGATAACACATCGGTACGTGGCGGGATTTGAACCTCAGCCCTGCCGGTAGGAGGGCGACAGTCCACACCACTGAGCCACCGACGCTCAATGGTGTGGACTAGTGTCCATATTACAGGCTAATTGCTAGTTTGGGACTAGATGGTGCTGTGTGAATGTCAGTGGATATTTATTGCATCGAGTGCTGTTGGTAGGTACCGATCATTTCTATTCCAAGGAAGTAAGGCATGCGTTAAGCCTTACGTCTCAAGGTACTTACATCTCGTCTATCAACTACTCGTACACTTCTGTCCCTGTATGTGGTCAAAGTCTCGTTGGGGATATATATCCCCACAAACCCGTGCAAAGCACGTGCCTACTTATATAGCGTGTGTAGGCCTACGTCGTCCACGGGGGCCCAGTACGGATTGGGCGTCTTCACGCACAACCTTTGAAATTTTGTGGGCGTGCCTTAATGGAGAATACTGTCTATCGGTTGGTGGTCTCATTCATTGCAGCTTATGCACTTACCATCAGGTGAGCGTCCTGGCCGTCCTGTACACTTTGTAAAATAAAAAATAGGGATGGGGAGATTGAACCATAACCGTGGTTGGTAATTAATAAGTAGGTTATGTGAATAAAAGTAATTCAGATATAAAAAAGAAATCCATTTCATACCCAATCGAGAATAATACAATGTGCCAGTCAATTGTCTCGAAAGATTTATGCGAAACATTGGCGGCTTTTAACCCTTTCTTGCGTTACCGTTTGATACACTCCGTACCTCGTAAATAATGCACCCGTGGAGTAGTTCGCAAATACAAATAAAGTGGGAGTCGGTCTAGAGGTACTTCCCTATGTAGCGGCACTCCAAATATTTTAGCATTGGAGGGTTTCGCAGAGCGCCTAACGTAATTTCAGCACGAGAATAATTTTATTTTGACGACCGCCGTGTATTTAATATGCGCCTTTATCAAAGCGAAAGGGGTAAAAATTAAGTAGCCTCTTCAAAGAACTCTATTTTCCTGTTTTAACTGGCAAAGTCTGCAAGGTTAATTTGTATCTATGAGGATATGATATCATTGGAAATCACAAATATATCTTCAAGTACAATTTTGAAGTGCATAAGAAAGTACTTAAGTCTTTGTGAAAGATCCTGTTTTTGTTTTTAAAGATGATGTTTTGTATTTATTTCGAAAAATAATTCGAAATAAACGTAATCTTTATTTTCCAAAAAAAAGGTTTCTAAATTATATGTCCATTCCTAGATGTTAAACTTCTATTGTTCTTTGAAATGTTTATTTAGTATGAATGGGAAAGCAAATGATTTTTTTTATCTACAGTATTGTACTTGTAAGAGCTTCGGTGGCTCAGTGGTGTGGACTGTCGCCTTCCTACCGGGAGGGCTGAGGTTCAAATCCCGACACGTACCAATGTATTTTCGAATTTACGAAAAATATATGTACGTTATCCGACGCTCTTACGGTGAAGGAAAACATCGTGAGGAAACCTTCATGCACGCCTGCGAAGAGATTCGAAGGTTGTATGTGAAGTTGTCCAATCCGCACTGGGCCCGCGTGGACGACTAAGGCCTAATCACCCTATACGGGTAGGCTCGTGCCCCTCGGTGGGGACGTTTAATGAGCTGATGATGATGATGATTGTACTTGTAAGTGGATCTTATAATAATAATTTATAAGAAGGTCAGTCTTTTTATTGACCAAGATATATTCAGTTGCTCGAAATCTAGTTCCTATCAAAAATATTATAATGACCTACCTAATTTGTTTACCATTATTTATTCCAAATATCAAATGATGAGCTTGCTGAATTCCATCCATAGTGACTTTACGGAAATGGCTCATATTTTATTCTTATACATTTTTGATTTCGACACTAAACTGATTGATGACGGAACTTTTGTTTTTCAAAGACGCCCAAGCTTCCTTTGTTTTCTTTGGAATTTGATCCAATGGAATGTAAGTATGCATAAGTTAAAGTAAAAAGAAATCAAACTTGGTAACTTTGAAAGACTATAGAAATAAAAAGATATAAAATAGTTAAAAAATCCTAATATTAATCCGTCAATTTAGATGACAGGTTCACATATAGGTTTCCTATACCAAGCATTTCACTATCTATAGTACCCTTTTTCCGAAATACAGAAGTACATAATTCATTATGTTGACAGTAAGTAAAAAAAAATGATATTGAAAATTGGGGAATAGACTTTTTGTAAAAAGATATCGGGTAGATTTTCATTACGCTTACTGTAATATGCTTTACGAAAATACTTAAAGCATATAACAGTAAGTGATATACAATAAAGGGATAATAATTACAAAGGAAAATGTTCCACGTAGATCTCAATTGAGGGTTTCCGATTCTCGAAAGTAAGTCATACGTGACTGGTGTAGTAACTCAACATACAGTATTTATGACAACAGAGGCAGCATAACACTTTTATTTCACAAGATGACAGAGCCATGTATGCTATGTAGTAAAGACTATATGCAGCCGCTATAGTTCTTTTATATCCACCAACCAGATCGACAGATGACCTCGTTAACGTGGCGGGTAGCAGATGGATGTCAACTGCTAGGGATCGGCCCGCGTGGAGATCAATAGGGGAGGCCTTCGTTCAGCAGTGGACATAATTAGGATTTAATGATGATGATAATGAATATATATAATTCAAAGGTGACTGACTGACTGCCTGACATAGTGATCTATCAACGCACAGCCCACACCACTGGATGGCTTGGGCTGAAATTCGGCATTAAGGTATGTGGTTGTCGGAGGTATCCGCTTAGACTGGACTTTGATTAAAGCTACCCCCAAGGGGATAAAATAGGACTGAAACTTTGTCAATTTTAAACCAATCGGGCTGAGACTTTGCATACATATACGACGCAGGAATATCCCTTTGAAAGGATTTTGATAAAATTCACAACTTTCTTCCTTCTTCTAAAATAGGGAATGAAAAATAGTACTCCTTAACGCTTTCTTTCTTTGCGTGCGCAAAAGCTAGTCCGATATTAATTGTTTGAATGACCTTAAAAAAACCTAGTCTATGACGAGCATTTCATAATTTATGTAAGATCACCATAAATTGTAATAAAGCAGTGTGTTATAATAATAGTATTCAAATACTGTTGGCCCATAAATTTAACTTTGATATCGAAGTCGGATCGAGCAACATCAATAACATTGCAAATAAATTAGTGTGATGGTAGAATAATGGATAATTAATATCTGTCTAGGCAAGTCTAAAGGGAACTATTTGTTGATAAAATTGAATAAGCAGTTGCTCTACAATGCCTAAAGTAAATATTTGATAGTTCGCCTTTAATCCATAGTCCATTTTGTTTTCTATGAAGAAGTTTACTTGTAGCGCATAATTTGAAGTTGTTTGCAACTTTAGACTTAAATATTAAGTATGTTGATTTCACTATGTTAATTATATATTTCGGATTCATAATCATCATTGCAGTCTTAGTTCAGGACTGCTAAACGGATGCCCCTCAATGAATTTCACATAGCGATCCTTGGTAGTAAGCATCCATCAGCTACCATCCATCTAAACCAAGTTAGCGGTCCAACAGTAATTTAGGGGACTGGCCTACGCTTCTTTTTTCGTTTCGTAAACCTTACAGTACGTAATTAAATACTTACGTACAGTATTCAGGCTTAGGAAATAAGTTAGGTGCCTCCTATTAAATAAATGTTTGAGACAATTTACGAGTACACGATTATATAAAATACAATAATGGGCAAATTAAAACTACTCCGAAATGTCTCTTCTTTTATCATGATTTTATACAAATAATATTTTTATCAACATCCATACCCAATGTTAGACAGACAACGTATTTATTGAAGAGAGAAAAATTCAGAGAGCCGATAAATCGTTGCAACCGGTAAGTTTACCGCGAATAAGTTACACAGATACCGGAACCATGTCGAAAAATGAACCTTACTTTCCCGAAGATAAGGATTATTATAGTGAAAAACGATGATTGGAAGTTACACGTGCAATAGATGGGGATAAATTGCATGGTCTCATGGGAACTGTGACGATTTGCGGGCGTGATATCTGTTGGTAATGTATTATTTTTGTGCTATTCTGCTAAGAATCAAGGCGGAAAGATTGTTCTTATATGGGTACATTTACTTTTGTGAAGTATAAATGACGTTTCATCTATTAAACTTATGTTTTCCACGTGTTAGGTTTATTCAATGATATTCTGTATATATAAAGGTAGATACGCCATCCGTGCCTCAAAACGAACCGCCAAAGAGAGTACAGTTTGTACTCTTTTGTTTAGGTAAATGTTCGTTCATTCGAAATATGTGTATGTGTGCTGTCACTGCATTCAGAACACTTTTATTTCGATTGTTTTGTATGCATATCACGAATCCATACTTCTTTACATCATTGGGATTATTCTGTTTAATATTGAATTATGCTGGATTATGTGAATTTCGAAAAGAACAATTTGGGTAACGCGTTTTCGACTGCTAGAAAATTCAAAGTAAAAAAGAATAAGTACAAAGCAGCAATACTTTGACTAAATTAATGTCCTAACCAAACAGAAGCAACCGCATCGTTTCTATAAAAAAATTTTTATACATATTTATGTTCTAAAACCTAAGTGAGCTGTTTCCTATTTGGAGGTTTGTTATGATTTTGGGACATATCTACATAATCATATTGGATTAAATTTTAATTTAATGCATAATCTTCACACTCTCGTATTACAAACATTAAAAATGTTAATAAAATTTTTGACGACCCATTTGGCGTCATGGTTGAGACATCGGCTATTACGCCAAGGGTTCCGGGTTCGATCCCAGGGCAGTACAAATATTTGTATGAACATGTCTGTTCGTAATGGTCTGGGGGTTTTCTATGTATATAAAATGTATGTATTTACAAAAAAAATATTTGTATGTTTTTCAGTTGTTTAGTAACCTTACTACAAGCTCTCCGCTTAAAAAATAGGGCACGAGGGCGCTTTGTGAATGTCCAAAAAAAAGCCATTTGTATTATATTTTAATATATTACAATTTCCATGTTTTATTTGAATACTCACATAAAACATGGTAAGTTTTATGTGAGTATTTTATATTTTTTTAATTTTATCGAGATTTCCACGTCTCCTCCCTCGGTATCCTCTCCCCGCATCGTTGGGTAGCCGCAATTCCCTAAGGATTAAAGAGATTAATCAAGCGCTTAGATTTTTTTCGCAGTAAAGACCGCATTGGAAATGTATTAATCGTTTCTAATCGTTATCGTTCATGTTATGGGTACCATATTGATTTTGGTTTCCATTCATAGCGTAGGCAGATTTTGCTGACATTCTAACGAAAGAAATAAAATATACTCTGATATTTACCCAGCGCAATCTATCCTCGATTTTTTTATTTGTTTATTTTACAATATGAAACAGATTATTATTATTATCGAGTTGATATGAATTTACAAATTTTATATTATAATGCGGCCAATATTGGGCCACTTTGATCGCACTTTCCTTTGCTATCCAGAGGTACCGGAAACAGCACGAAGATGGACAGTTCGGGCAAGACAGTAGGTGTTCCATTGTCTGAGGGGGACCACAGTCCCACTTACTTAACTTGGTTGTAGACTCGATACGGAGTGGTCTGGATAGGCACCACCGCAGTGTATGATATCGTCCCGTCAAATAAGAGTGCTGATTGCATTTGTTTCGGGATGAGGGCACTGTAGCTAGTGAAATTACCGGCTACAAGAGACAACATCTGTTGTCTAGTGTGACGGGCGCAGTGCGGCATTGATGGAGAATAATAACTGTTTATGAGTTGTTGGTATCTTACAATGCCGCTCTGCCATGGTCAGGCGTATCACTTACCATCAGGTGCCCGCCCTGTTTACTTCGTAACATGGAAATGACTGCTTCTGGGATATTTCCACCTTATCCAATTTCGAGTATTTTTGAAACAGATTACAGTCATGAAAAATATTATTTAAAATGTACTTAACAGGATTTCAATCCAAAATTAAGTATGGTTTAGAGCTTTAAAGGAAATTTTATACCCATTACAAAGCCCTTTTCGGGCTGACACGTGCCTCTCAGTGGGGACGTTTAATAAGATGATGATGATAAAATAAATGAAAAGCCATCACATTCCTTTAACCACGATTCGAAATGTGAGAACAATACATTTTATTTTCGTACAATATCTCTGTATAATTAGACTAAACTACGTATTGAGCATCTTATCATACCAAGTGGCTTCAGCCGATTGCAGTTCACTGCTGGACGTAAACCTTTCCTATTGTGTTCCCCCATATTGCGCCAGATATACCGGTTCATCGTTCTCGGTAAAATAGTACTGAATGGTAAAATAGCTACATTTGCCTACCAATGGAAATAAAAAACAACCATCTATTCACACAATCTGTAGCATACCACACTACCATGGTGGCAAATAGCGACTTTCCAATATTGCCAATATAAATACAACAAACGAATTAACATACTTATATATTTTTTTGTAAATACATACATAGAAAACACCCAGACACATGCACGCAAATGTTTGTACTGCCCGGAGATCGAACCCGGGACCTTTGGTGCAATAGCCGACGTCTCAACCATAACACCAGATGAGTCGTAGATTTCTGGATATATCCTATTTTTTTCGTACAATATTACGTTTGCACTACTCCCTGGATACTGCACTGAACTTTCTTACCAACTCAAACATTAAAGTTTTCAACTTGAAGTGTATTGATGCGAAATATCCCTCTCAATCTTTTAAGCATATAATGCAATTTCAAATTTCATGCAGACTAGCATTGACTTACAATATGAATAACAGAGAGAGCCTCGGTAGCTAATTGGTGTGGACTGTTACCTTCCGATCTGGAGGGTGCAGGTTCAAAACCCGCGATGTATCAATGGATTTTAAAATTTTTGAATTTACGTTTATCCGACGCTCATACGGTAAAGGAGAACATCGTGAGGAAACCTGCGCATGCCTACGAAGTGATTCAAAGGTTGTGCGTGAAGTCGACCAATCCGCTCTGGGCTGCGCGTGGACGACTAACGCCTATGAAACCTTCACGGGTAGGCTCGTGCCCCTCGGTGGGATCGTATGAGCTGATAATGATGATTATTTTTGATATAATTACCTTTTTGTTTTCATATAGTACAAGAGATTTACCTACAGAAAACCAATTTTAACGATATGATATCATTTAAACTTACCTTAATGATTATAATATAAAAGACTTACACTTCGGAAATCAATAAAAATGCAAACATGTGATATTTATACTTTATTAGTCCTCAAACTATACCTGAAACCATTTCAATTTCCTTAAAAGTTTTTTGACAACAGTATTAGCTAGTAACTACAAAACGTATGTTAAAAATACTTCTAATTCTTTTAATATACAACTCTAATTGAATTATGCCTAATTAAGGTCGCGATGAAGAATCGTTGTTATCTAATAGTTTTGAACAAAACATAGAACATATAAGGGGCTCCAATTCCGTCCATTTTAATAGGATCGTTATTGTTAACCAATAATACAATTTTACATTCACATGTTCTGGTTTATGTTAGATTTTAATATGTAACATCATTATGACTTTTTATTCTACTATACAATTACTTACAAACGTTTAATTTGTGTCGGAATACCAAATTTACAGATGAATTGTCATGTGTCATCATTATCATCAGCTAATTATAGCGTAACCCTGGACGAGCCTAACTGTATAGGCCATAGTCGTGGCTCGCGGAGCCCAGTGCGAATTAGCCAACTTCACACACAACCTTTGAATTCTTCGCAGGCGTGCGCAGGTTACCTCACGACGTTTTACTTTACCGTAAGAGCTTCGCATAAACGTACACAACATAACTTCAAAAATTGAAGAAAAGTATATTGGTACGTGGCCGAATTTCTAGTCGATAATAACCCACCAATTCACATTAGGCCTGTGTGTGTGCGTTATTACCAAACAGTAATGTTATGCCAAAAGGCCAGTAATGAGGTTTTATGGGCTGGTAAATCGATTGATTTATAATGGCTTCTTGCTTAAATTTCCTTTGATATTCTAGAAAATTTTCCTGTTAAACAGGCATTTTTCCCGTGAGGTATATTTAGTAGGCGCCTTTGTCAGTCATCAAAAGACTAAACATTTACCTACCCCGCACGCTGTTAAGGTAAAATTAAGGCGCTTCCATAATAACCCTCGGTAAAAGGTACATGCTAATTAACTGATGCTTCCTCATCTGAAAATGCAAACTACAACCACTCTCATTAAAATGTGCCTTGTTTACGACCCGTGTATAACATGCAAGTAATTTTAAATGCACAGCTTGTAGTATTAAAAACCATTTTGGGTCAAAAAGGATACTCTGGCTCTCGAGTAAGAGAAATTTAGTAACATTTCATTGAAAAAAAATTTTTTTTTTCTCTGTTTTTTTTTTGTGGTAAAATTGTTATGTTATAGAGAGTTGATTAATTAAATCATATTTCATTCATTTTTTTATTATGTTCTACTTATATGAAATAACAAAGGTAATGAAAATAAAATGAATGCGAAATACTTAATAATTTAACAATGATATAAAATGACATTTATTATGAAGAGAAGAGCTTACATTTATAAAGGACAACATTAAACAATGCCTCAAAAAATACTCAGTGTATCATTCTTTGGTACTTCGTATCAACTTACTTCCATGCTCCTTGTAGAGAACAAAAATCATGAGCTACTTCATAACTAAATCGGACACAAATACCTCAGTAAGGACAAACGCAATTTGTGGCAAATTCACTTTCATAATAACGTATTCTTAGTTCATAACAAAGTTTCATGTACGTCGGAGCAATGGATAGAATATGGATGATGTAAGTTGTCGGATCACGGACACGAGTAGTGTTGTATCTAGTACACAATCGATATTATATCGGTATATAACAAATACAATAATATCGATGAACAATTTATTTGATATTCCGTATGCTACTTTTACTAATATTAACATAACTAGTTGCAAAAAATCTAGTTTCCTAGTTATAAAAAAGTCTAGTTAGACCTCTCATGTGTTTGTAATACCAACAGACATGTTCATGCACAGAAATGTTTGATCTGCCTGGGGATCGAACCCAGAACCCTTGGTGTAGTAGCCGAGGTCTCGACCATTGTACCACATGGGTCGTCAATAGCTTAGTTTAGTACAACATTATCCAATACATTAATATTGTCCTTACGATATGAATGATACTGTAGCTTTATAATAACAACTTAGGCATTGGGGAAAATTCCCTCAAGCGTGACCAATCAAAAAATTGTATTATGAATTACTTCCGTAGTCAACTATATAACTATCGATATTCAATCTATCGATAATTTCGCAACACAAGAACGTGTCTAGAACAAAGGTTCAGGCGTGTAATAAAATGTTTAGCGAATCTAAGCTGAAACGGTAGAACAGAAATGAACTTGTACATCTTACGTTACAGCTCGTTTGCTGAAGCCATGTATTAGTACAATGGGAGTAAAGTAGTGGTAGGAGGTAGGATCAGCTGAATCTTACGGAACAGACCGTTATTCTCGAAATGGCACTTAGGTTAACCTTCCCGTCAATTTAATACTAAATACATACAAATTACACATAGAAAACACCCAGACCAATACAAACAGACATGTTCATACACACAAGTGTTTGTACTGCCCGGGGATCGAACCCGAATCCCTTAGTGTAGAAGCCGACGTCTCAACCATTACCCCGGACACTTTTGACGAACAATTCGTCAATCGATTTAATGTTTAAAATTAAAAAATATGTAACTAAATTGTTCATTTACCTATGAAAAGTAACTCCTGGATTGATTTCATTTTGGTCACTGTGGTTTTTGCACCAATTCACAACAAAAGCCATCATTTGGTTTTACTTCAACGTAATGTATGACAGATGCACGTCAAGTCTTAACATTTCGTCCTTTTCTATACAAAATCTGGCCAGATTTTCACACACTTTAATTTTAGATTCTTTTGTCTGAGAATTTTAGAGAGACTACGTCCGTATTTTTTTAACATCCATGCCAAAAGCTAAATCAAAGAGTATATAACACTATGAGTTAAATATTCCCCATAAATATTCCTGACGCCTGCTAATTTGATTGATTACATTTGGTCAAGGTCGAAACGTCAAAGAAGCATAAGAGGTTATATAATTCCGTAATTCTAAGATTCTAATAGATTTCAAATACTTTAAAATATATTTATCATCAGAAGAGCTCTGGCTAGTGCATCTATTCCTGCCATCCTTGAACCTAGCAACCTTGTGAGGAGTGATGGCAGGAGGCCCGATGGAATGACTTTAGTTCCGTGGAAGATGGGTCGTCCTTTAGTGTGGGATGCTACACTTTAGCGCCGTCTCATCTTCCACGTAGTTCGTCTGATGCTGGGTCAGCGGCTGCTTCAGCTGAATTCAACAAAATTCGTAAATATGCCAACCTGACTGAAATATGCAAACACAGTTTTATTTGAACCTTTTGCTGTGGAAACGTTTGGACCGTGGGGACCATGTGCCCATCGTGTATATCGGGATTTAGTAACAATATGTATACAGGTGACAGGCGAGTAGGTGCCATTCTTGGTCAACGTTTAAGTTTGGCTATACAACGCGGGAATGTTGCCAGCCTTATGGGTACTATGTCACAGACTAGGGACAGTGATCTGGGTCACCTTTTTTACGTTTTGTAGGTTTCTTAGTTTTTATTAGTGTACTTAATATTTATTTTTATAGTTCATATAATTTGTTTACGTATCTGGACGTAGAAAATTGATTTGACATCAAAATAATTAGAACCTTTCTTATACTCTCAATTTTATTTTAATTTTTGTTGAATTTCTCTCGTTAATATTTACATGTTTAAATTAGATTGTTAGAAAATTATTGGCTGATTATTTGGGCAAATAATTACGTTATCAATATAAACGGGCTTAAAATTTTACAAAATAATTAATATTTTATTTTTTATAATTTGTAATTAAATATTGCAGTTTATGCGCAATACTTTAGTTATCTTAACTAGAAAAAAATATATTTGTCTATGTCCCGTGTCAGAAATTGATAGGTTTTCGATTAGGCACTAAACCAATTATAAAAGATCAAAGAAAATAAGGTACCAAATACTGAATAACAAAGGAATGGACAATTTTAAATGAATTTCGAATTGAACGTAAAGTCTTGTCGTTCGCGCAAAGACTTTTGGATTCCAGTGAAGTTTATATAGATAACAATCCTTAATGAACCTTTTCTGGAAGTCAAAGGATTTTTTTTATTACTACGACAAAAAGGTAAAACCTATTTTAATTCCTTAAGTATCTTTGACCCATTATAGTTATTACTGATGATAAACAAGGAATAGCTTTAAACATCATGACATTTTAGGCGCTGGACGTCCAATTGAATGCTGAACATAATCCTTACTCGCTCTCAAAGCAAGTTGGCTAGCAGTTCAAAGTTTTTACATCTTTACCTGTAAAATATAAGTTAGCAATCACCTTTCTATTGGTGATAGTAAGTACATATCTACCGCGGCCCTTAAGAGTACACTTGTTTTCTAAAGTGGAATCTTAGCATAATTGCTAAGTTCTGACGTGAAGATGTTCAGCACGTTATCCAGTAAGTTCACTGGCTATCGTACGCGTGATGAAGTGCACCAATAATTCCGATATTTTAATTCTTGGAAAATCCGACTATCTTTGTTGTCTACCTACGAAAATATGTGACAGCCTCATACTTACTGATCAAGATTGATAATTCGAGGTACCCTAATATGTGGCCATTTTAATCCTTAAAACCAGAATAAAAACATATCTTCAGATCTGTACTTACTGGTAAATTAAACAAATAAAGTGTACAAAACAACCCTTACGTGACGTGAGTTAGAACCAGAAAATAAATTTGTTGGAAATATCAAAATATATTAAAATCGAAAAATGATATAGTATCAATAAACAATGAACAATTTTTATACAATGATATTCTATATATATAAAGGTAGATACGCTATCCGTGCCTCAAAAACGATCCGCCGAAGAGAGTACAGTTTGTACTCTTTTGTTTAGGTAAATGTGTTTGAAATTCGAAATATGTGTATGTATGCTGTCGCTGAATTCGGAACACTTTTTTCGATTGTTTTGTGAGCCTATCACGAATCCATACTTTTTACATCATTGTTTTTATAGTATACGAACTAACATAATGTAAAAAAATACGGCAAAATATAACGATGTGACTCCATCATAAAATTCTACTTGTAAATGGAACGACGATAAACAGTTAATTTATATTATTTAAAACATTATTTAGATAAATTTGTATTCATGAAAAGTAAAAACAGCGAGAGCACACAGGTTTTTCTTAGTTTTTTAGAATTTCACAAACTTAATTTGAAAAGGTCGTTCGTATCCACGAAGCGATCCGTTTAAATCGAAGATTTTGCTAAATCTGTTCAAATTAAAAATAAGGGTGAATCGCCGACCCCTCGGATGCCGTATCATAATCCCAGGACTTATCAGCTAAGAGCACAGACATTCTTGAGCATTTCTATCCAGAAATGGTTCTCATTGAGAAACTTTCTGCTCAGTAATACTTTTACAGGCTAATCATGGAAATGATTTCAAAGTAAAATGAGCTTAAGCTTAAATACACAGAGCTTATATTGCATTGGTTTATTATATGGTAGAGTTTTAAATGAAAAGTGAGATTTTATTAGAAATCTTCATGGAATTAATGGAATAGGAGCACATACGAAACTTATCATTCTAAAACGACCCTTGTGGTGTTAGTGGTTGAGACGTCGACTCATACATTAAGGGTTCCGAATTCGATCCCCGGGCGGTACAAACATTTGTCTGCATGAACATGTATGTTTGTATTGGTTTAGGTGTTTACTATGTACATATAATAAGTGTGTATTTTAATAACTGTAAACAGGCTAAATGCTAGATTTTGGACTACATGCCGCTGTGTGAATGCCAGTGGATATTTATGATTTTTATTCAATTAAAGAAAGAAAGAAAAAAATCTTTATTCAAATAAATCTGTTACAGATACTTTTGAATCATCAATTGGTATTATTATTATATTTTTTAATGACCCTATTAAAAATCCATTTGCTGGTACCATGAATTAGTATTTGCATCATTGGATGTATAGAAATAAACAGAACCTCTGAACGATGCTCGTACAAGGGTAACGCGTAACCGCCTTTATTTACGGTTGTGGTCATTTTACATCGAACATAACGGCAAACATTCCACCAAAGGTTCTATCAAGGAAATGGAAAAGGCTTTGCGATGGTCGGATTTTACGCGGAGTGAATATTAGGGGTTGTCTCGTATACTGGTTAATGCTGCACGAGTGATACATACGGGAGGAGATGATCCTTTTGCTATAAAAAGAAATTAAAATATATTTGGCTCTTTATCTTGTTAGACTTTGAATTTAAGGAGTCCAGAGACAAAAGAAAATCTATTATTTCTGATGCATTTAGACAGCGTTCAAAGGGTTAATTTATAAACCGTTAAGGACGCATTTTACTATATTACATTTTATATTATTGAAGCGTAGCGTAGTACGACCTCCGTCTCTATAAGACAACGGTTTGCGAAAGGTGGCTAGATGAGAAAAGCTACTACTAACCCGGATTTCTGACACAATATAGGGGGAATGAGTTACGTTAGTCTCTTTTTAATTTGTTTTCACTTAAGTTACTATGTCTTTTGTATACTTATATATAAAAAGGGAAAACAAAATCTACCATATAATGTGTTATTTGATGAAAATAGGTTATTTATGATTGATGAGCAAAATCTCCCGGAAAATAATAAAAAATATTTGAAAAAAAAACAAAGATTTTTATTTATTTATCTTTATTAAGAAATTAACAGCTTAATATAATACATGTGTTTAGTGTACATGACATAATACATAAGCACTTAAAAATTTCCACTGCTAAGTTAGACACAAAAATACAAAGCATGAACAAAAGTCACATACATACATTTATTAACTTCGATCATAATAATATGTTCGATATTAGAAATAGGATATAAAGAAAACATATTTTTAACATTTTACTCAGAAAAAAGAGAAAAGAAATAACAGTTCACTTATACAAGCTTATGATTTCGTAAAAGATAACGAAACCGCTTCACATTTTCAAACCACTATCAAGATGCACACCAAGGTCCCGAACAACATTTACTTTATTTAATACCTTGCCGAATAAAGTGTAGCTAAAATCTCTTCAGTGTTTTTTCCTTGTAAAAGTAATGGAATGACATTTATCAACATTCAAGTATAGTCTATTATTTATACAGTACTCACTTAGCCTATCTAAGTCATTTTGCAACATTTCACAATCACTAACTGATTTGATAACTGTAAATATCTTTTGTATCATCTGCATATAGCAATATTTTAGAGTTCTGAAAACATATTACAACGTCATTAATAAAGATATTAAAGAGTAAGGGACCCAGGTGTGATCCCTGTGGGACGCCAGATAGTATTGGGATATAACTGGAAGTAAAATCTTTAACAGTAACAGCCTGTGTTCTATTATGCAGGTAGGACGTCAACCAACGAAGTAGATCTCCATGTATACCGACCACCTGAAGTTTACTTATTAACAAAGAATGCGAAATTTTGTCAAATACTTTTGAGTAGTCGGTATACACGGCATCCACCTGAAATCCCCCCTCCATAGACTCATACTCTGTATCTAAGAACTCACATAAATTAGTTTCTGTAGAGTGTTTAGCTACGAAACCGTGTTGATTAATTTGCAGCAAAGGGCTAATTACGGGATACAAATAATCATACACAATTTTCTCTAACAGTTTAGGCAAAATAGATAATTTTGACAACCCACGATAATTTCTGATATCATGCCAATCTCCATTTTTATGAATGGGTACTATAAAAGATCTCTTCCAGAGATCAGGCATGATTCCAAGACTCAATGATAACTGAAAAATAAAAGTGATAGGATAGGACAATTGCTTACTGCAGTCTCTTAAAAATAAAGGGTGAATTCTATCAGGGCCACATCCTTTTGAAAAATTATCATTTGAAAGATACCTTTCTACAATTGTCTGAGTTATGACGATTCTATGAATAATTGTGTTACTTGTTATATTACAGTTTTGATGTGACAATACATTAGAATTTTAATCTTGAACAAACACCGACTCAAAAAACCTATTAAACATATCAGAGATAGTTTGACCGTCGTGCCCTACATCATGGTCTGGTCGTAAAGTATCAGAATACTATTGATACATTTCTTAGATTTAATAAATGACCAGAAATGTTTTGAACAGCGATTAATGTTTGTTTCAGATCATTGTATAAATAAATCATAACATGATACCTGCATTTTTTTTACCGACCGTCTCAGTTCCGAAAAGGCTTCATAGTCAGATAATCTGCCATACGTTTTCCATTTTCTATGAAGTCTATACTTTTTTTTAGTCATTTTTATCAGCTTAGGGGAGAACCAAGTAGGACTGGTGTTATTATCTTTAACCATTTCTAGGTTCTAGTAGGATAGATGTTATTATCTTCAACCATTTTTATTGCAGTAAACGATTATGCATTGAATACACTTTGTTTAAGACTTTAATAATGATATATAAAAAAATATAATCCTTTCAATTTATAGGTGGTTTCACAATCTATCGTTGTTGCTAAGTTTTGTACTATTTGTTTCTTATGCACGAAATTATATACGAGTATTACAGCTAGTGGAAAAACGTGATTCAATAATTTTCATTAAATTTTCGTCCTACTTCTACTATTTTGTAATAACACATTTTTAATACTGTCATGGATTCAATCAGTTCAAATTGACATAATAACTTTTGACAAATACACTTCATCATCTCTGATTTCAACTGAAATGTAAACTTGAGCTTAACAAACATTGCTAACGTGTGATTAAATTATAAGTTATGCCGGATATATACGTACCAATTTACTAATATTCTGCAGGGAGTTAAGACGGGATACCAGTTCGTTTTGAGTGGAAGTTATGAACGATTAGTCGTGTGGATAGAGTGTAATTGTTTCAGTAACTGGATTATGAAATACACATTTTAAAGTCTGGATTCATGTAGTAGTTATTTCTCTTTTGCAAGATTGGGAAAAAATAATAGACAAAATTGTCTAAGGATATGTCAAACTCTCAAAATTACTTATATAGGTACTGTATAGTCCTACATTGTCATTTATTCTTTGAAATATTTCGCAGCTATACCAAAATACCGTTACTTATTATATATATACTATAATGTTACTTTAAACTTCAAACAGTTTAAAAGTAACATTTATGATTCAGTAAATAAATACGGCACCTTTTTGAATCCATATTATGATACCACCTTTAATTAAGACGCTAAATAACGCAAATGCCATACAATACAAAGTCGCTTAATATTCCCACTCATTAATTTAGCCGTGTGATAATAGGCGGCAGATGGTACATCCTTAATCAAATCTAGCTCTCTCGCACATTAGATTAAGGTAGAAAATTGTTTGCGTAGAAACGTTGACTCCACATACAATATGGCAAGTTATCGCCACTGCACACTGAACCACTTTTAGAAGTTTATAAAGTTTGCGCCCGCTTCTTGATATAACAATATGGGGTACGAATGCCGTTGGTAAAACTTAAAACATACAGCTCTCTGAACTTAAAAGGTGTATGTTATATGGTTAGATTTGCATCTGTTTCAAGCCTGTTTCACATGTAGTAGATGTATCTTGTTGAGTATTTATTTATTTTTATTTATTTAATATCCATAATAATAATAATATATAATTAATAACAATAAACTAACTTGATGCACATTGCACAATCTCATTCAAAGTGTTCGAGGCAAAATTCTGCCTATCGTGTCAGTTGGGCAGAATTTTCATTCATAATTACTTCGTTCGTTAAATGTCATAGTTACATAGCAGTAAGTTCGTGCTTTTAATTTTGTATTCATTTAATGACGCGTTAAGATCAAATTATGAATAAATGTTGGTTAATATGGGGCTAGCGTTGTATGAATGTCAATGGATATTTATATTAGATTTATAGACCATTTTCATTTGAATTTAACTTGTTCGTGGCAGTAAATCATTCCAGTTAACTAGCAACAGTAACATTTATTTAGTAATAATCAGAGAATATTCAATATCATATTCCGTCGGATCAGCAGGTTGAAGTGGCAGTGGGCTGGTCATGTATGTCGCAGAACCGATTCCGCAGCTATACCAAAATACCAGTATGACATCTTTTTTTGTATCGGCCAAAACATATCAACTTCAAATAGTTTAAAAGTAACATTTATGATTCAGTAAATAAATACGGCACCTTTTTGAATCCATATTATGATACCACCTTTAATTAAGACGCTAAATAACGCAAATGCCATACAATACAAAGTCGCTTAATATTCCCACTCATTAATTTAGCCGTGTGATAATAGGCGGCAGATGGTACATCCTTAATCAAATCTAGCTCTCTCGCACATTAGATTAAGGTAGAAAATTGTTTGCGAAGAAACGTTGACTCCACATACAATATGGCAAGTTATCGCCACTGCAGAGAGAATATTCAATATCATATTCCGTCGGATCAGCAGGTTGAAGTGGCAGTGGTCTGGTCACGTATGTCGCAGAACCGATGGCCGTTTGAGCAGACGAATTCTGGAGTGGAGACCGCGTCTCGGCAAGCGTATCGTAGGACGCCCTCCGGCCCGATGAATCGACGACTTGCGAAAGGTCGCTGGTGGAGGCTGGATGAGAAAACGGAGGACCGGGATATCTGGCACAAAATGAGGGAGACCAGCAGTGGACTGCGATAGGTTGAAGAGAGAGAATGTTCATAATTAGTTATTAGCTATATGCAGACAAGTGTTTTTATAAAAAGTTTTTTTTTGTTTTTATGTTACAGGTAATCCACTTGGATTTGAGTGATTACGAACTGCAATGCTGTAAGACATGTTTTTGGCAAAGGTAAGATTATGCATAGAGGAAGCGCTCTGATGCTGTTCTGTACGTAGTAAAAGCTCAACATATTATATAAGATTAGAGTAGTGATTCGTATAACATTAAGCACGACAAAACTGTTAAACTCAGTGTTAAATAGGAACTACTTATATTACTATCACCAAAATATGCAAAACCAATTGTATTATTTGACTGCGTTGGGCAGATTTTTGCCGCGGACACTTTTAAAGTGGGATTGTTTCAGCTAGTTTATTGTTTAAATAAGTTTATATAATAACTACCCATACTAATCGGATGCTGTGATTTTCTACTAACTGCTTCAAATAGTTGCAATGGCTGCGGTCAGGCCTCTAGCTCAAAAGGGCCTAATGGATTACTCACTTTCGTAATTGAGGCGGAAACATAATAAGAGCGCGGGGCAAGTCCGAAACATTTTCGTTAGGAACGCGCAGACATTTATTATGCCTGGAAATACGGACTAAAAGTTGGACTGAAAGTATTTGCTGCATGCTGCACTTTAGAAGGAGGAAATTTTGTAGACATTTTTAATAAACGGGGTATACGTGTTAACTTAAATTTGATAAAATTGTGCTTCATGAGATTGAAATGTATAGAGTGACAAGTTAGAATGTCGAATTTAATGTTAAATGCGGCCTTCACCATATATTTCATATTATTGGTTGCTTATAATAATAATATACTTTTAGAAACTGAGATATAAATCTAGACTTATTAAATAGAGAAAGAAAGAATGTTGTAATTCAGGCATCTACCAGCATACCACTCATACACACACATGCAACCCAGCACGAACGCACTTACGCACGTATGGAAACACGGACACACACACTTCGTATATCAGAATCTTTTAATTTGATGGTGATATGTTTCTATGAATAAAGTTATTGTTATTATTATTGCAGTACTGTTATTATGGTAAGAATACTTTCTTTCTATATGACGGAAGCAAGCGAAAAATATTGTTTACATCGATTTGTACATTTGATGTGCAAATGTAACTCAAACCTACCTTGTTTATATCAAATAAAGATATTATTATTATTATATCTTTAATAGCTTTCAGAACAGGAGACTGTATAGACCTAAATTAATGTAGGTACATAGCATAAAGCTATTTACATAATATCTTGAATACAGTAATCAAGTAGTAGTATTACTATCTTATATAGCCTTCCTTATACTATCACAGCTCATTTAGTTCAAAAGCTATCTTCTTCACAACTTTTCCCAGCGTTGAGTCTTTCAACAAAACTATATTAAACATATTATTAACAAACAGTTCAAACAGTCTCCTGGACTTGATCGCCGGGAGGTTGGATTGCATGTACATAAGTCATTGCTGCGCAATATCCCATGGAATTGTGCAGCAGTGATAATGCTATTGTAATTTAATTTTATTTAATATTTGTGTTTTTTTATTTTATTTATTATTATTATTTTAATCAACTGTGTGTTACTAACATATTTTATAAGGAAAATGGTTACTAACACATTTGTACTTGTATCTGTTGGATCTATGTTGTCTGAATAAAGAATATTATTATTATTAATAAATAAACACCGGTTTTCATTGATGAATACAAAAATGATTATAAACAAGACTTTTAGAAAAATTAAACAACGTATAATTTTTCAAGAGTAAGGAATATTTACAGGTCACGATTCCCACTAAAATATCAGCAACAAAATGCCGTTGATTAATGTCTGCAGAACAATAAAAAGAACTACATTTACACCGTAAAACTGTACGGAAACGTGCTCACGGACAATACTTTAAGTACTCCAGGATTCGTAATTAACAGTCTTCACAGTAGCACAATTGGCGTTAAAAATAAAAAATAGCATTTCGTTCACGAAAAAACAAAGAGCTACTTTTTCCAATTGGACATTGAAAGGTACAAGAAAGAATCAATTCCAAAAACGGAGGCAGTAGGATTTCTCGAATGTTCCCATCATGAAGCCAGAATTAAGTACTTGTACATCATTGTGTTTGCAGAATATAAACTTCGAAATATTTTATTAGCTACAATGAGTGTGCGAAAAGGTGCAAATTTAAGGTATTTTGTCATGCCAGATTAAGAGAATACTTTTAGAGATAAGTGTACACATGAAGTGATGGCATACGGGACCATATTTGTCCGTCATCGTAAAATAAAGAAGAGAAAATAAAAGGTACAGTAAGGTTAGAAATAAGAAGTGTTTGGAGTCAGTGCCTTTCAAATAGAAAACCAAGCATATTAAAAATAAATTCCTTTCCTTCCAACGCTTTCTTTGCTTTTTCAACATCAAGTGAAGTCTTGTTACGAATAGTAATTCGTTTTATAATTTGTAAATAATGGTTGAGGCTGTAATCATATAAATAGACAAAATTTATTAATACAGTATTGAATGGAAACTTTGCATGCCCATTAAATTATTTACAGAGCGAAGAGGTGATACAGATAATAAAACCCATTTCCCAAAGGGCTCCTGACGAGTTTCGACTTTGGACGTATCCGGTATTTACGGATCGTTGATAGCCGCGGGCGAGACATTTTATATGTGATATCGAATAAAAGAGCACGTTATAATAGGCTCGGTCATTAAAATGAAAGGAAAAGCTCATATTAAAATACCAAAATAAGAAACAAAATAACCGGTTCATAAATGCTGTAAGACTTCACGCAGGCCGTATGATGCTGAGATGCTAAAAAGCTTAAACGAATCTTCCTGATGAGTTGGGCTTGGCATGAATTTGGACAAAACGAAAGCCATGTCATTGAACATGGTCATGCCACAACCGATATTCGTCGATGGTATCTTTCTCGAGGTTGTGCAGTATATATCTACCGGGGCCAAACCATCCAACTTGGCCGGCATATCTTCGAGATGGAGGCTAGTAGGAGGATTAAGTTGGGCTGGGCGGCATTCAGCAAGTTATTGTGGTAATTAATACTAAAAGATTATAATTATTCTATTATAAATATAACTTTTGCAATGATAACTTGCAAATTGACACTATACCATCAAAAATGGTACAAAAACACCGTAAAATATGAGGTAAAAGATTTTTTTTGTGAACCCGTTCACTGAGGTAAAATACATGAGTAAACCTTTGTAGACATTTTAATTAACTCTACGTAGTATCCTAAAATAGCATAATATGCTTACGTTAAAAAAGTGATAAAAATAATAAAAACATGTGAAGTCGTGAATCACATATTTACACGAACAAACAAAACTTTTATTAGCCGTTTCTATAAACAAAGAGAAGTCAAAGTCAAATCCATTTATTTCAAATTAGGCTTACAAAAAGCACTTATGAACGTCAAAAAATATACAAAAAAAATACTAGTAACTATACTATATAAATCATGTAGAGTTGTCTTGCAGGCACCTCTACATTATAAGCTGAGTGGCGACCAATTTAGTGTCATTATTGATTGTTTAACTTCAATTATTAGTCTTAGTACTTATAATGATTTCTTTATATGCACATTACCTATGAAAAAAACACTAAATAAACGTTTTATTATTATTATTATTATACAGTGTGTAAATTGAAGTATTACCAATATTTATTTCTTAGTTTTAACTCATACACGACCCATGTCATATTGTGTAATGGTCGAGACGTAGGCTACTACACTAAGGGTTCTGGGTTCAATCCCCGGACATTACAAACATTTGTATGCATGAATATGTCTGTTTGTTTTGAATATGTCTGGGTGTTTCTATGTATGATGATTAAAATATGTATATACATAGTTTTCTTATCAGTTGTTTAGTTACCCATATTGCAGGCCAATGCTTAGTTTGGGGCTAAATGGCGCTGTGTGAGTGTCTGATTGTTTAATTTTATGACGTTTAAAACGGTCAGCATTTGTAAATCGACAGAAAGTATGTATGTTATGAAATCAATTGATCGATAGAGAGTACTTCACTGTGAAATGGTATGTGAATAAAATTGAGGATACTTGCATCAATTTTTCAAAATAGTTAAGCTAACCAGACAAAAACTATCTGTCAGGCGCTGTCTGTTTTAAATTTGCATTCCTCCCCTTATACTATTTTCGCAAATTTCACTGTGCGTATAAATTTCTAAGTAGGTCAATGGGAAGCTAAACTGTAAGTTCAGGATCATTACCCTTTATCTACGATCCCTTCCTAGCTAGCGCATCATCAGCATCATTACCCTTACTGCTATATCTTACTGGTACTGTGCAGTGGCGTGCACAGAGATTATGAGTAGGGTATGCAAAGCGAGTAACACTTATCACAAAAACAATAAATAATTTACATTTTTGTCTAATTGAGTACTGTTGATGACAGAAGATCACCTCTGGTTCCAAATCTGTAGAGGAAAATGGGCGGACAAGTGGGAATCAGTTAAAATGTTGGCGATTATTCGGGTTGTCTAGACGTACAGGGTATGCACTGCTTATTTGCATATATGGAGTGCACGGCCAGTGCTACTGTGCTCTTTACGACTTATGTTTCAAACTCATAGTTTGAAACACTCTTAAGAATTTTAGAATAAATTGCTCAAACGAGGTTAATAATGTGATGATTTTATTTTGGAAAACGTAACGGATGATTCCCTTTTATTCTTTATTATCCTTAACTTTCGAGAAAATAAATTTGGGAATATCGCAGATATACGAATTTAGGAAAAAGGTAATGAAGAATATAATTACGCCTAGAAAGTAGTATACGTATAGGGACACTGTATGTCATCACCTACATAAAATGTAATATCCGTAGCAATTGAGTTTTCCTTTCATCCCTGTGACTGTAACGTTTGCGTTGTAAGATATAAAATATCGTGAGATGTATAAACACCGCGCCTTTTTATCTCGCGTTAACCGTTTTGATATATCGACCTAAAAATGAAAATGAAAAGTGTTTATTCAGTTTAGGTCTTACAGAACTCTTATGAATGTCAAATGAAGCTACCACTGGTTCGGGAGGTAGTTTTCCACTGAGAAGAAACCAGCAAGAAACTCAGTAGTTACTCTTTTCAAAAATGTGTGTTTAATACGAAATCATTGGTAATCAAAATAATTATATAAAGCAAATTATATTTAATATTTTTATCATATTAAGTATTGGTAAAAATATAATATCTACAAAAGTACAATTAAGCAATTAAGTATTATATAAATTTAAATAGATGATAACAAAAAAAAACAAAAGTAGTGCAGGCGTGGAGATCAACATGCCCGTGAGTTTTTCTCATTTATATAATCTTCAATACTATAGTAAGCTTTTTTATTAAAATCGACTTTACATGAGACCAAAACGCGTGGTTCCAGGAAGAGTAGTAAATGTAGGGCACGCTACGTTTTCGGCGTTTTGTAACAAACAATATGATTGTGGTTGCACATTAAAACCATATCAACGATACTGTCAGGAATGATGGAAAATACTTTCAAAATTATGGACATGCTTTTTTAAATATTTCTTTTTTTGAGCCTGTGAAAATGTTTGACTTATTATTTAAGCTTAGTTTTGAAACAAGCCGATTTCATACGATTATTTTGCTGTCTACCCCGTGCTTGCTAGTAGTGGAGCTTGCTCATCCCGAACGAGATTTCAGCAATTAAACACATTTCTCTATTAGTTTACAGCAAAGGGTTGAAAAGAAAGGGTTGCTGTCTGTTAGCCCTCAATGATAAGTCCCTGAGAGGTCATGATTGACTATGAATGTGCATTTATAGGTCTCAAGAATATTAAGGATGAGTATATAATAATTACATTAAAAAAAGAAAAAAGGTGAAAGTAAAAGTGGTTCTTCGGAAGCTTTCGAGAGAGTAAGCAACTTCACAAACTCAAACTCAATATGATTTATTAAAATAATAAACGGCACTTTTGAATCTTAAAATAGAATATATTTTTAATGAATCTATTACCGGCTCAGAGGGTTGTAAACTACCCAAAAAACTCCGGCAAGAAACTCGTGTAGTTATTCTTTTTGGGTTTTACATTTTCATATCATGTGTGAAATTACCGGGTATAAGAGACCTAACATCTGTTGTCTCGGGTGACGGGCGCAGTGCGGCATTGATAGAGGATAATAACTGTCTGTCAGTTGTTGGTCTCCTTTAATGCCGCTCTGTCATGGTCTGCGTATCACTTACCATCAGATGAGCGTCCAGACCGTCCTGTACACTTATAACATTTAAAAAAAAGTCTAATTTATATAATACTAATGATTTTCACATAGCAGCCATATTATTATTTCTAATTTATATAATTCTATATCATCTCAACTGTCGTTATTTTTTACATGGAACACAATGCGAGCACACATAGACCAAATAATATTATCAACCAAATAGTTTCGCAAGCTAACAACGCAAGCCGTCATGTCTACCTTGTGCTCTTAAATTATCTGGTTGATTTATTTGAGCCATATTCTCGACTGTTTTTCTTTTAGAACTTTTAAATTAGTATCTTTTGTCTCTATCAAAGCTTCTTTTATAAAAATGACTATACTGCTTGGTTAAAAGGCTTCAGTGCTGTTCCGCACAAATATGTAACCGCCATAAAAGCTTTTGATGTCACAATAAACTTGAGAGTGTTGGCAAAATTGATTGCCCCGCTCGCTTTAAATATATTTACGATGACACTTGGGTTTGTCGTATGCAGTAAAGAAGCAAAGATTTTTAATGGTACATTCTTAGGGCCAACCTTTGATCAAACGTTTTACATACTGCTTTTGATTACATTGCAAATCAATTAATGGACTTATGGGATACCGAATATTTTCGTTTGAAGTAATATATAAATTTAAAAGGAAATATGAGGAAAGAGGAGAAATAGAGCGTCCGAGGTTCATGAGTTGATGCTAAAAGGGAAGGGGGAACTTTGGGTATCCGATAACCTGACTCCACGCGCGTTGCTTAACACCGGTGGGTTCTGTGAGGCCTTTAGATTACTCCGATTGTTAAATGTACTATGGTGCCATACACCTCTCTTCGTCACCCCCAAAGTTGTCAACCATAGATAACTCAATACAACGAGATGGGCCAAGCCGCGTTTAAAGTGCGACAAATGTAAGCATACACTGGCTGCCAGGTCACCCTCTGTGAAAGTCTTGTCAAGACGCACGAATCTTGGAACCAATTACCGTTTGTATTGATATGTCTGTGTTGTCAACAGTCACACGCAAAAGAATGTTTACACAGTCCGTGTAAAAAATAAATGTGTGCGTGTGTGATTAATACTCTTGTGAATTACACCGGCATTTGACGAAGCTTTTCAAAATCGTCCCGACGCGTTCAGCGCATATGAATCGTTAATAATTTTACGGCCCGTATCGGTCCCAATGAATGAATATGTTTATTTTTATCTCTCCGAATGAATGAGCTGTGATCCGGCTTTTACGACCTATTCATTTGATTATATCTTTCGTTATTGTTTGTAAATATAAATAATTTTTATATTTTAATTGTACTTCTGATATTTGATTGCACTGTATTTATCAGTTTGTCATTCAGACTACGGATAGACTACGTTTTTATCAACAACTTGATGGCTGCTCTGAATAAATAAATCTTATTTTTGAGGGGATTTGAACCATTACGAGAATCGCCGGTCTAGTGGCCCAAGCTTCGTTCGTTCCATGTTTAACAGTACCACATGAGACTTGTTGCATTATTTTGAGATTGATTTTAGATACTGGTGGTGTTAGGTAGTGGTGGCTTAATAGGTGAACGGGACAGTCAGTACACTCACTTGATGGTTAGTGGCAGGCCCTTCCCAGTTTATAACATATGTAATTTTGAAAATGAACGTTATTTTTCGATAATATTGTCTCCTAAAGAGCGACGATAGGTGCTTTTACAATTGAATATATGCTAGGACGACTCATTTGGTGTAATGGTTGAGACATTGGCTACTACACCAAGTGTTCCGGGTTCGATCCCCGCCCCTGGGCAGTACAATGTTTGTATTGGTCTGGGTGTTTTCCATTATAATATGTGTGTATTTACAAAAAAAAATATAAGTATGTTTATCAGTTCTTAAATTTAAATTGGGGTTATTTAATTAATGTGGATTTACGATATGGAATTGTTTTTGAAGTCCGTGTCCGTGACTGCTCGGTGTTCAGTTCAGCTTGTAAACTTTGCGTCGCGAATTGGAGCTGATTGTTAGTGAGAGTTAGGTCCATTTAATTGGAACTCTGTAATTGGTATCTAAGTTGGTCAGTGTATTTATGGCTATAGTGACTTTTTGGTTTTAGATAAATGTGAAATGCCCAGTTAAAATTTCATTTGACCCGCAATTGATTTCAAGTTAAAGGTATAATACTTAGCCAAATAGTAAGTTTTTTGTTTAACTAAGGTATAATATGATTATTATCACGTTATATGATCGTTTCCAGCGGTCGTTCCTTCCTCGTGCGTGCAAATTATGGAACGACTCACGTATGGAGCCACGGTCCCTAATAACTACGACATGTTCTTCTTCAACCTAGGTTTCCAGAGAGCCCTTCCCTCTTTACAGGCAGGCATGGCTTTGCCCTCTGCATTGCAGTTGTCCATGAGCGGCGGTTACCGTTTTACATCAGATGGGCCGCCTGCTAGTCTGCCTACATAAGCAAATTTTCGGATAATTTTGTTCAAAATTAACCCTTTTTTAATTCAAACTCAAAAAGTTTTCATTATTCATTTAATTAAATGACACTTTTCAATCGTCAAATTAAATCTAAGAAAAATTTAAACCTAGTTTCAATTTACCATCACTTCGGTGAGTTGATTTCTAGATTCGATTAAAACTATCAATAAGTTGATTTTACTACAGAAACAATGAATTTAAAACACAAAATGTATTTTATTTGAAGCTTTTATAAAATTATTGTAAAGTATAAGAAACAGTTGTTACATTAACGCCAACATAATCTGTGTAAACAAACATGAATCTTAGATAAAGGTAAAGTCCATTTAGGATTCAAAAGGTGGGTGATCCATTATCTAGTAATAATCTTAAAGAACAAAACCTTTACAACCATAAAGCAAACGCACATTAAAGACCTGTACATACTATATGCTGCAGAGAAAATAATTAAGAATCATTCAATTTATGACAGCCATAGCGGAGTCTTTATGTGGACGTCTGAGAATGGCATGTTGATGACAGGCATAATATCAATCTTATGAATGAAGGTGCTCTTTTTCTTCAGGACCTAACTAAACAAATAAAAATGTTTGCCGCTTTTTAAAGACACAAACATCTTGTCTACAAGACCTTTAAAAATTTCAAGTTTGAAATTTAAATATGACGTAAATATATTCAATGGTCGCTCACTAAGGGCCTCTTGAATAGACTCAAGGTTGCTCAGCGTGCTATGGAGAGGGCTATGTTAGGTGTCTCCCTACGCGATAAAATCCGAAACGAGTATATCCGTAGGAGAACTAGGGTGACCGACATAGCCCAGAGGATTAGCAAGTTGAAGTGGCAGTGGGCAGGGCGCATAGTGCGTAGAACCGATGGCCGATGGGGCGGAAAGGTTCTCGAGTGGCGTCCACGTAACGGAAAGCGAAGCGTGGGCCGACCCCTTACCAGATGGACGGATGATCTGGTTAAGGTGGTGGGTAGCAGATGGATGTCAACTGCTAGGGATCGGCTCGCGTGGAAATCATTGGGGGAGGCCTTCGTTCAGCAGTGGACATAAATAGGCTGTAATGATGATTATGATATTCAATGATTATGGCTACGTAGGACTAATGAACAGTTAAATTATACAGAGCTTGATAAAAGTTTAGAATATAAATCACTTGAAATTTTCCGCATTTATTTAAAAACGATACATGTCAATGATAAACCTAAACTGTGGTGTTCTTAGTACCTAATCTGCAATTTTTCGAAGTTACAAAATCAATTTAATGATAAGTAAGATATACAATTATACATAGTGGCTAGATGCAAGCAAATCATTGAGATGTTAGATAAAAATAACATTCGATTTAAAAACGTCCCCACTGCCGAAACAAGATGATATCGTTGTATTCTTGGGATAAATCAATATCCATTCTAGACCTCGTCTGCGATCGGCGATTGGTCTACAACTATACCTAACTCTATGGTCTAACTTTATGGGATGCAGCAAGCAGGGAAAAAATATTTTCTTGAACTTATTGCCGCATTGTATTGTTTGTACATAATCTAATATCAAGTAAACTTTATTATTGGGTATTAATTATGACGACCCATTTGGTGTTGCGGTTGAGAGGTCGGCTGCAACACCAAGGGTTCCGGGCTCGATCCCCGGGCAGTACAAACATTTGTGTGCATGAACATGTCTGTTTGTAATGGTCTGGGTGTTTTCTATGTATAATATGTATGTATTTACAAAAAAAATATGTATATAAGTATATTTATCCATTGTTTAGTACCCATAAAACAGGCTTCACGCTTAACTTGGGACTAGATGGCGCTGTGTGAATGTCAGTGGATATTTATTTATTATATTATTGTGATCGTGGTGAGATGTGGTTCCTTTGGAGTTTTAGTAAACATGAGTCTCTCTACTTATACTTTACATTTCTTGAGACAACTTGAAGTGACCGTTGCACAATGATTTCGTACAATAATTAGCCCATTGTGGCTATAGTTATATATAAAATTGGAGTGTCTGTTTGTTGTTGTACTCATTCATATAAAAAGGTACAAAATAAATGAACATTTATTTTCCACTCCTACCAGGATTCAAAATAGAACTGCTAAGCTTAACTGCTAAGCAGTCGTAGTTCCAATGGTCTTATTTTTATATTAAATATTAGATACTTCTTGTTATCTTTTTGTTGCTCTTTGTTACTAAAGAATGCTGTGTATGCCTGTAATTGGTGCATGTACTAGAACATTCATTAAAATATTTGTGATTTTCCTCGTTAAGTATATTATATTTGGAATACCTATAAATAAATGAACATGTGTATTTTGTGTGCGTTATTAATAGTTAGTGGGTACATAGCAATGTTTTATATATTTACATTTGTTCTTACTAGTTAGTTTTCACCTTGGGCTTTTTTGCGAATGTTAATTCATTGTTTTCAATAAAGCGTGTTACTATTACTACAAATTACTCCAAATTTGAAAAAATATGTTGAGTAACCATATTTTTATGAAGGTTCAATGCGAAAGCTGAAATTAAATGTGTTTAAATTACTAGACGAAATTATTCAGACCCAATTTATTGAATATTCAATAAAGATAAACTCAATACAATAATATTATTTTTAGTTTAACAATATCGTCGGTTACAGCGTCGATATTGGAATGTTATGAAATTAGTTTTCGCATTGAAAGCTATCTTGGTTCTCTAGTCGGTTGCTTTCCAATTTCCACTGTCAGCATCGAAACATTTCTCACTATTGCTCGCCTGTACCTTTTGATGTTTCGATGATTATATGAGAGCTCTATTTCATACTTAAAAGTAGTGAAAATGAGTATTATTTTTGTGTCTAGCTCAAAAAGCTGTATTGTGCAGCTACTGTAATCTATTTACGTATAATAAAATTTGGTATCTATTGGATATTAAATTAAAAAAAAAATCTTTATGCATATGCATACAGACATATATGGTATTGTTTTCTGCGGAAGGATATTTTTATAACGCGGGTGAATACACGGCGGCATAGCTAGTTTACAATGAAGTAATCGTTGGTTTTTTTTTCCCTTTTAGCATGAACATGATAGAAAAAAGAATGACCTCCTCAAGTATATGTTTTGTTAAGCTTGGTCATAACTTCTATTAGACTTAATTACGCAGTAGTATACGTAAGTAGGTCTCCCATTCAATAGTATGATCTAATTTACATTATTATATAAATAAACACTAAAACCTTCTCCTAAATGTTAACAAATACTTTACCTAAAACCGCATCGAATGCTTCAGCCAACACGAGATAATCGGGACAACATACACACATACATACTAACAAACTGAGAAACCTCCTTTTTTTTGAAGTCGGTTAATAAAAACAATGTGTATGGCGGGATAAGATCACCTTACACATGATATCCATCAGTTGCTACTAAAGTAATTAATGTAATAGAAACAATACGATAATGAGATCTTATCACAATATCCGATTATACAATTAGACTGGACAAAGCGCCAAGTTTATAGGCTAGCCCAGTGTCGCAAATTTCTTTTCGTTCTTACTGTAAAAAGTTATTAATATTTCTTGGAATTTTACTGATTCGTTGCGATGATGGCATGGTACAATTGCACAGGTGGCATTGGGGAACAACGGTAATTTCTTATAATTTCTTATCGTCTTGACTCGTCTCCACAGAGCGGTAAACTTGGCAGCCAGTGTATGCTCGTTGAGCTTACATTATGTCGCACTATTAAAACGCGGCTTGCACCCATCTACTGTATTGGGAAATCTGTTGATCTATATTAGTATTATAGAGATGACGATAATCGTTTTACTTGGGGTAAATGAAATCAATATTTAGATATACCGATAAAATCTTCAGAAGTTGTCTTCGTACTGCCTGTTTATTGTTCATATTCACGGTTCGTACCCACATGTTCATGAGGTTATTGCGAATAAATGTAGATAAGATTCTCCCTTTTTATTTATAGAAACGGCGTGTTGGTATTTAATAAGGTAGTGGAAACGATCCTATTATCTATCATGTATGGTAGGTAATAGGCATAGCTAATTTTTTTATTAATATATTACTGTATAATTTTATATATAAACATAGATTTTAAGTTTATATGCGTTTATTTAAAGTGGAATTTAGATATTGAACTTTACACAATCTTTCTTGTTATTTGCAAGGGTTGTCTTGAAAAAATCTCTTTCAAGCGATAAGACCGCCTGAATTTCATTATATTTGGTTAATTACTTGACATGCGTTTTCTCTTTCCAGCCTTCACCAGTGATCACTTGAAGTTTCTTTAGCTTATTCTATAGAAGGTCTAACAAATTTATGTTAATTTTATTGAAATATCCAAACGGAAAACCGTTTTGTATAAGTTGGCAAAGTCAAAAACGCTTAGCTGCCGGTGAGGGATATTTCTCACGTTCTTTCTTCGTCGGGTTATGGTTTTTGTCAAATAATAAATTTTATGTACTTTAAACGTACAGGTATGATTGACTGGGCAAAGCACCTATTGACATCTATGTAATAGTCTAGAAATATATTAAGCGAAATAAATATAATACTTTTTATTTTTTAAATAGAACTTTAAGTGAGCTCAGACATAATTAATTTTATAGGCTAAAGTACTCATCCGTGTAAAATATACACGCCTCAAGTATTAAAAAGACTCAATGACCATACCTTAGACCCCACTTGCTAAGCGGTTAACAGTTTGGTTATATTGCTTCGCTTTGATGAAAATACTAGTGATTAAGTGTATTGCGCTTCTCCGCATGTTCTTTAGGAGCTCTAAAGAGTATAGGCACTTACGTTAAGTAATCGTACTAGAATTGTTAGAACTTCGCAAAGAGTTCCATAGAAAATTCTAGGTGCGACCTAATCTCTAAGGTTTTGAGCGCGCGCTATTCTAATATATTTTATGCTTAGAACTACGAAATATTCCATAGCAAAAGTAATATTTTATGTGTTATGAAAGAATTAAATAAATATCACATTAACTATCGTTACACAGCGCCATCTTGCTTCCAAGTTAAGCGTCAATCCTGTAGTATGGGTTCTAATCAAAGGATAAACATATTGATACATTTTTTTGTAAATACAAAAATATTGAACATAGAATCCACCCTTAACCAATACAAACATACAATGTTCAGTGCTGAGGATCGAAACCGGAACCCTATTGGTAGTTAGTAGAGTACCGACGTAACTGCAACGATTACCAAATGGTCGCTGAAATAAATGGTATCAGATTCGCTATTAAATCTTCTTCCTTTGGTAAGTGATGCTTACCCGTGATAGATGCAGTGTTTGAAAGAACCAAACGCAAAGGTAGTAAAAATTCTCTGTCTACTTTGAGACGCAAGATGTTTGGGTCCTTCCAGTAATGTCTTAAGATCATCATTGGCCTATAACGTGCGATTAGGGACAAGGCCTTTCCACATAGCCATGGGGAGTTTGGGCCATATACCATTCCAGTTGCAACTAAAACCTACCTAGACGGTTTAGTATCAGAGTCTATTACGTGGTACTAGCGTTTCCAGTCGTATGAAACACGAATTAGAAAAATACTCCCATTAATTAATTCACCGTCCAGATGCAGCCTTATTATAGAAATTCAAATCCAAAGGTACAATAATATAGGGGAGATTAGATCGTTATAAATTTGCTTAAATGACGGCACATTAGAATATAATTGTCCCCATCAGTAGTCTTTTCACGGCTTCCGTAAAGATAAAAGAGAGTAGAGATTAAACATCAAACCAGGTACATTTGCAATACCATTTGCAGTACCTTTTGATTTAGGATTGTAGCAAAACCCTCACAAGCGTATAGGATTCCCTGAAACCAACAGCAAGTTATTATGGGTAAAACAATGTTTACTGAATAATAATAATATAATAAATAAATTTATTTTCTCTCACAAAGATAAACTTAAAAATTTGACATGGTTGGAAAACTAATCCTAGAAGTGAGAGACCGTTTGGGCAACCGGTTTTACGGGTCACCCACCGCGAATAAAAGCTAGCCGTTTGAATTTAATATAAGCTATTCAAGGTCTACCCTCTAGTACACTTGTTGTGAATGTAGACTTACCATAAGAAGCTTTCTTATGCCACTTATCGTCACTAATATCCATAGGGAAATATCTGTTTCAAATGAAACTTATTAGTCGAAGGATTGTTACAATGATCCTTTCGGTCGGCTTGGAGTTTTACACTGATAAATGATAATGGTTGACTTTAAGACCGCGTTTATTGATAGTAATGTTTACTTGCTTCAATTGCATTTTGTGTACACAGTTACGTGGATATTCGATGGCTGAGGTACCTCATCATAAAAAAAATAAAAGAAAATTGTTTCAGTTAAAGGATCATAAAATTTTCTTGTATATTGAATGATATTTTTTGATATTTTTTTTTATTGATTTTTTTTCCTTTTCAATCAGCTTCACAAATGTAATCAGATCTTAGTATTTAATGATAATAGTATTCACTTTTCTCGTTGACCAAATTAGAAATTTGAAATTGTAAGATAAGCCATTAAATGAATTTGAAATGGAACTAATTTTTTAAACTTATAAGATACTTTATCCAATACTCGGCGACTACCAGTCTGTAACAGGGACTGACAGATCAATTTAAACACTTTTGTGACCTGTTAAAAATAATTATTTCCATACGTTCTCTATTCCATTACTATATATTATTTAATACGGTAATTTCACTAGCATAGAGCCCTACAAGTGTTATGCGATTCAGCATTTCGAGAAGCGATTTACATAGAACACTTCTATTGATGGATCGATATTTGCGTTTTCATTATACATATAACAAGTGTACAGGACGGTCAGGACGCTCGTCTGATGGTAAGTGATACGATTTAGTGATACAACCATGACAGAGCGACACTGAAGTAGACCAAACCACTGAATAGACAGTTTATTATTCTCCATCAATGCCACACGTGCGCGCCCGCTGCACCGAACATTAGTTGTAAGTCTCTTATACCCAGTAAGTTGCTACTAGCTACAGTGCCGTCATCCCGAAACACAATAGGCATAACACTCGCTCATTTCACGGGACTGTGGTGGTACCTACCTACACGACTCAGTATCGAGTCTACGGTGAATATTAATTTACATGACTCAGTATAGATTCTACCAAATAGTATTGTAGGATAGTTAACACAACACAACATATTATTTTACGCCTCTGCATAAACAATCACTTTGGCGGCGTAACGACTCCTTCGGACGGTCGAGAAGCAAAAATTGTGTACCCTCAAAATTGAATTGTTGGGCAAACATTAAACTCGATGCAAACTAATCCGGCGGCGAAGAAAATTTCGCGACCGAAGATCCAATCAGAGGCGTGATCCCACCGTACACTTGGATCCGGGGCTCGGGATCTGATAAAACAAAAATCTGTTTAGTGTTACATGTAACCGATTTATTGAACTTCCCGCCAGGTTTAACTTCCGCGCCATTTCTTGTGAGTTTAAGAAGATGTGGTAACTTGTGAAAATGCGATAAAATTATATTGCTAGAGATATGGGTTCACTTTGTTTTGTCAAGTATAATGTTAGTGTAATCTCGGTGATACACTTTGCCATATTCAAGTAGTTAAATATTTTAAACTATTCTGCAAATCTGTAAAGTAGTCAAAATAGTTATTATATTATTTATTTTTAATAACCATATAAAATTTTAACAATATTTTCTTATGAATTTCATACAAAAGCATTAAGGTTTGCTAATGATTCGGATTGTGAAATAACCTTATAAATATTAAATTGAATTACATCTTTTGCAGTTTTCAGCAACCTACGGGGCATCGCAGTATGATCTTTATTTGGAGTATATTACTCTTTCTTTTAAATAGTCCGAATTTCTTGATGAAGTGTTCAAGTGAAAGATATGACCCCAAAAAAAATTTGGCAAAAATTCCAGACACCATACGAATCCGCCATTAAATTTTGTCGAATTCAAAGTATTGAGAAAAGCTTGTGAAGTTCGGCACAGATCCGCAACTGACCTGTAAAGGTATTAATGGCCTATACCTACACCTAACGGGTAGGCTCAATGCCCTCGGATGGACGGCAATTAAATGTTCCTGATGAGCTAATGTTATGTTAACTTATACGTTCGAAGTAAGTGAGGAATACAGAAAAGACCAATACAAATTCCATCCATTCCTCTTCTCCGTATTAAACTTTTTTCACCGCCTACAATTACCCTTTTTAGTGAACAAGTCGATACAGAAATGACTTACCATATGGTAGTGGGACGCCTGACCATAGCAACGCTCTGAAGAGAACAATAACTGAAAATAGTTATTTTCCATTCAATGCACGCGAGCGCGTCGAGTGTCGAACCTGTGAGCGAACAGATGGTTAGGTCTCTCATACCGCTAATTTTAACTAAATGTTGAGACTTATCAGAGTTAAAAAGTGTCATATGGGGCTATATCACTGTACCATTGATTATGAGAATTGTCAACTTCGTTTGAGAATACGCAGGTTATTTAAAATACGAACTGCAAATGAGTTAACACGACGTGATAAGTCAAACTATTTCACAGCAATAACACAGAAGGAATTATATTTAACTAAAGATACCATTATTATTTACACGCCTCTTATGGCTGTTTTGTTGTCAATTGAATTTTAACGCTCACTTTTGTTTGCCCACTAAAACAGCCGTGTAGATATATGTTGAACCATACTAAAATTGAGTTACCCTGAGCATATGTTTTCGTGTCAGTCTTGTTTAAAATGCAAAAATAAATTTTTTTTTTCGAAAAATGACTCGTGCATGTGTTCGTACTCAAGGTAGGGTTTTAACGGGTGATAGCAAAACATGTTTTATTGGCTTGGTTTTGCTTGGCATCTAGGGCATAAGCCATAACTCAACTCAAAGCAGATTAAAAATAATAAATAAGTAAAGAAACTATTTCTACTAAAGCTTCGGTTGGTTCAAGGTGTGGACTGTTGCCACTCTACCGGGAGGCTGAGGTTTTGCACCACCATGTATTTTCGAATTTTTTGGAATTATATCTACGTTGTATCTGAACGCTCTTACGGTGAAGGAAAACTCATGAGAAACCTGGCGCACGCTTGCGAAGAGATAATCAAAAGGTTGTGCGTGAAGTCGTCAACCAGAGTGGGCCCGCAAGTGGACGTCTGAAGCCTAAGACTACTCTTTACGGGTAGGTAGTGAACCCTAGGTGATTGATTGATTTGATAAACAAACACGTGATTTTTATATGAACACCTACCATGGTGTGGTGAATATTTTTAAAGGTTTTATTCATTGCTTTAACACCCTTCATAAACCTTCTTTTACCGAGTTAATGGGCTGAAGTTTAATGTCTGCACTGAGACCAGGGCCAGTGAAAGATTCTTAAGACTAAGGGTTTTTCGGTTTTTTCTTTTTTATTGCATGCAATGATACTTTACGTTTCATTTTATGACAGACGTTCGGCAAAGAAATCAGTGCGCCTATTATTTGCAACCAATAATTTTCGTAACCTCTCGATTATATAACATTCATAAACAAATTTCATTACACTGCTCCTTAAAAGCGTAAAATATATAAAATAAATGTTTCATGAGGTGTCGATGGTGTAGCAGCTAGATTGTTCGGTTAGCAATCCGTGCAAATTAAAGATACTATGTTGCGTTCAAAAATGGTGGAGGGCCGTGAACAAATAATCACCTTTAGTGTCGAAAACGTAGGTAAATCGTTCGGTCCCAGATAATTCGAAAGATTGCTCGCGTTATCATCCAATAATGGTGAAGTAATATATGAATATCATTGTTATCACACCATATATGAATCGGACAATGCAGCGTTTTGCGCCTCCATTTCTTAAAAACCATCCTCTGTGAAAATACTGTGTACATTCAATGAGTGTTAAGGGCTGATTATTAAATTCAATTATACAGATGATTTTTGAATCGTCTTAGTTATTTTTAATGACACAGAACTTGGTTCAGAAAAAACTGGGATTCATTGAGAGAGCGGCAAAGGAACTCGATAGCCACTCTTAAACTTTAAAAAGAAATTGATTGACTGTAATTAATGATTACAGCTATTTAAAATTTAGAAAGAAAGAAAGAAATTTTATATCTAGTGACAGGATACAGTTGTTTCCTTAAACTAAGATGAACTTGAATCTAAAGACACGGAAAGGAGTATACCACATGCATGAGAGTTCATCGGGGTGATGAAGACACCAATGATTGCTGGTCTTCCGTTGGAACCTTAAAAGAAGATAATTTATACAATTTCTCTCCCAAAATTAATTGATCCTATGTGGGAACCAGATATAGATAGTGTAAGACGGAATTCTGAAATTAATTTCCAACTGTCTAAATTATCAATTCGTGCTACTTTCCCATTATCGGTGTGTCAAATTAAAATCCCAGCACAAATTTCCCAGGGATTGACTTTAGAAAGTGTACGTGCAAAGTCTGTAGAGTGAACCCGATCAAGCTATATTCTTTGAGATAGATGGAAACGTTAAAATCACTATTCGATCTTGACGGTCGCACTCGAATCAACGAGTCGCCACGCCTCATCTAACGTCTCCCGCTTGTACGTGTTCATTATATCATAAAAAAATCCCATTTCCTGAGATCGACGGGTCAACTTAACATTGAGAAAGGAGACGTCGAAATAGCTAATCATTTTCGTAATATCTTATGTCCTTACTAACGTCAAAAGGCCAAATTTTTGGTTCTATTGTTTTTATGAGCGTTACCCTTGCATCTGATAACGTTTATTATTTATAGCTAACGCTTTCGATCCCCTTCCTATTGCGTACGTTGGTTTCGTCTGCATACAACTATTTTACATAGGAACGTGTATATATAATTTGTATATATACGTAGGTCATTTGTTTTATTAGAATGCAATAATTAATTTAATTTACAATAGTCAGGACCAATACCTGATATGTCTAGTACCGTGCAGCCTTTCTACCAGACCTGACCCCACGTTGATAAATGTTATAATAGTCCACTTGTTTAGGTACGAAATAAAAATCCACCCTCGTAACGAGAGTTCACCAATTTTTCAGGCTCAAGGTGCATTGTGTGGAGCTATAGCTGTTAATAATAGTGCCTCAAGAGCTTCGCAAACAATAGATCCTCGACACACGCGTGGGATACACTAGTGAAATAGGTTTACGCCTATTTCCTTTGTATAGAATCGCAGAATACTTATCAATTGATGCACATGCTCACAAACGAAAGGACAATTATGTCGTGAGT